>PVKN010043962.1:0-10160 GCA_004027915.1 Capromys pilorides
AAAATAAAATAAAATTGGTATTTGGACCAGTTTCATATGCTAGTATCTGTAATCTGAGCAACTACATTGAAGGCAGCAATGTGCAATATAACAACCACTGTCGAATACCTTTTATCTTGTATTTTTGTTTTTTTCTTTTTTTCATAAGTGTTATTATGGTTTATGTCTAGTTGTCCCCCCAAAGCCTCATGCAATCGTGGGGCAGGGATTTCTAGAGTTTGAGACTTGATTCATGATCCACTGGGATTATGTGTTTTAGTACCGATGGGATTATGGGTCTGAGTCCTTCTAGGATTATGGGTGTGGCCTAAGGCAGATAGGCTGAGGCAGAGAGCCTAAATGTAATACAAAGAGAGACAGAGAGACAGATGTTGACTGTTGCTCTCTGCGCCCTGGTTGGTTGGTTGCCTCTGTTGAGATTGTTGCTGTTCTGCTGCCATGAACTGAATGCTTTCTGCCCTGTTCCACTCAGCCTTGGGCCAGCCGAATATGGACTGAAACCTCCAGCAACTGTGAGCTAAATAAACCTTTCCTTCCTTCATTTTGAGTGTCGGGTGTTTGTCCCAGCAATGAGTAAAAAGTAACTAAGACAAATGTGTATCATCTACAATATCTAATCTATTATTTTGTGCTTTCTTTAAAATAAATTTTATTCTGCATGCTGGTGCTGGTACCACCCCTGGGGCGCACTGAAATGGCAATTGAGACGGCATGGTGGTGCATGCCTGTAATCCCAGAGTTTGGGAGGCTGAAAATAGGAGAATCACTAGAAATCTGATCTGTGTAGTGAGACCCTGTGGGCTATGTAGACCCTATAATTCCTGTACTAAATACATAACACAAGATAAAATAAATTCTAAAAATAATAAAAAGGACAAGGAAAATTTAAGGTGTATTGAAAGGAAAAGTTGACATTCAATTGTTTGATCAACACTGTATGCCTGTATCTGGTAATCTGATCAACAAATTTGGTGATAACAATATGTAATATAACAATATTGTTAATTTTCAATTCTTGTTTTGAAATTCTATACCATTTTTATTGTTTCATGTTGCTTTTTTGTCACATCATTTTTATTTTCAGCTACTTAAATATCTTTCTCAGGCAATGAAACAACTTGTATATGGAATCTTATGATTTCTGAAAACATATCTTATTTGATTTTTTTTGTGGCACTGAGGATAGAACTCAGGACCTTGTGCTTGCAAAGCAGGTGCTTATGCACTGAGCTATCTCTCCAGCCCTCTGAAAACATATTTTTAAAACAAACTTATCTCCATTATACAGAGTTGTGACATAAAAATAGATTTATAGGTTATATTGTTTTCAGACAACACATAGCTACACTGCAAACCTATTCAACCAACCTTCCTAGTTTAGCCATTGTTGCATAATAAAAAACTGTGATTCAGAAGTCTTCTGTTAAGAATACTTGAGAGCTTCAAATGAATGTTTAATTTCTTCCACAAAGAGCCACCAGAATTTTTTCATAATCTTCCTTGGTTTTGTCCAGAATGGCTTGGCACAAAGGGATCCCATCCATCCTGACAGTACACTTTGCTATCATTGATGTCCATTTCTAGGTGAGAGACCACAATCCTGAGCAGTGCCTGATGACGAGCTCCAGTGCCCTGAATTGCCTCATGAAGCTTCTCAGCAAAGAGGGCAGGTATACTTGTGGCACATTTCATGGTGGCTGTGAGGCAACTCTCAATGTCACCTTTCATCTCCAGGTCCAGAGCCTTGTTAAGGTCATGCTCACTGTACTTGGTGTATCTCTGAAACATTCTGTGAAGATGGAGTAGCTGCAGTGGTCAGAATGGTGTTGAACACATTCATATCGGTCCTCTTTCTCCAGATTCATATAAGGCCCTGGCGTCTGTATCCACCAAGTCTTCATTCACACCAAGATCTTCACATTGCTCACCCTTGGGGAGAGAAAGCAGAGTCTTCTGAAAATCTCCAGATGTGTCTGTGGCAATGTCTTTGGCCATATCTCTTTTCAGTTTATCTCCATAGACTCTATGAATTTCTCTATTCTTTACTGATGCCAAAATTCAATAAGGGTGTTTTGATCAGCTCCAAGACCCTTCGTGGCTGCATGGAGCTCATATGTGTCAAACTGAGCAGGAGTTTTCAGCAGAGCTAAAACCAGTTCTTCTCGATGACCTGTGAGGGCTTTCTTCAGAGGTTCATCCAGTGGCTTCCCCTTTTTCTGGAGGTAGGCTGCTTTGATCTGTTAACACCAGGCACTGTTTTTCTTCATCAGAATGTCAATGATAGTTGCTTCATCCACACCTTTAACTGTTACGGCTTTGTGCAAAGCCTGAACATCAGAGGAGGGATTAAAGCTGGGCTGGGGGCTCACTGCTAACCCAGGACCGCCTTGGATGCCTTCACAGTTTGAACATATTCCTTTTCTTGGTTGTCAATAATGTAGGCCTGCTTGAGGAATTCTGATACCCTTGCCATTTTAAAGAAGTATCCTTTTTTCTACCTTCTTCCAAAGAACCCAGTAGAGGCTCTTCCTGGTGTTTTCAGTCCTATTGCTTTTTGTCTTTGATCTTACTTGTTTTTGTTTTTTTCCTTCTTAAAATAAAATTTTTTAAAAAAATTACAAACTTCCAAAAATTAAAGTACTAGGCTATGTATGATTACTGGTTGATTCATTCAACATTTAATCTGAAATTATACCATATAATTATAAAGTCCTTCCGGAACCTGCAAAAAAAGAATTTTCTGGTTCACTCTGTGTAGGCCACTAGTGCTCTGATGCTAAAACTAGGAAATGATACTTTTTTTTTTAATATTATGGCTGGCTCAGCCTGCCCTGGGGGGTCAGGCTGGCACAGAAGGTAGTGCCGGGGATTGAACTGTGGACCCTGAAGTTGCCTAAGCTTTCCTAAGCAGACACTTTAGACCGCTGAGCCATCTTGCCAGCCCCTAGGTAATGATAACTTCAAGAAAGAAAAAATACGAAACAATACTTCCTATAAAAATAGACACAAAATCATTCAATGAAATAGTACCAAATTGATCTCTATTTAGCATAGAATATATTATAAACTATGACCAACTGGGATTTATTCTAAATATGCAAGGCCAGCTAATATTCAAAGGCAGTCAATATAATTCACCTCACCAAAGGATTAAAGAAGGAAAATAATATATATATATATATATATATATATATATATGATACATGCATATAAATAAAGCAGTCTACCCACTATGTGAATACACATGTCATACATGCCCCACAAAAACAAAAACAAAAACAAAAAAAAATATGTATATAGTTCAGGCAGGAGATTAGGGTATGACAACGTAGCTGGAAAACAAAAGGTAACTTGTCAATTACAAAGAACTAGGATAATTTCTGGGCAACCAAGCATGACCTACCAACCAGGAAAATATAAATCATAGCTAGGATACATGCACAGGTTAAATTCAAATGCCCTGAATCTGCCAAGATATAAAAGATCATCATTACCATTATATTTGACTTCACAGCCACTTCTGTCTTCCTGTTCTGCTATCTTCCTGCTTTTGCTGTGCAGGAAAGTGGATACAAATTCTGTGTGCAGGATGTATCTTTACTTTTCTCTTCTTGCACTGCTCTCTTTTCCCCAATCCCTCTCCTCAACTCAGTAATTCCTTCCTTTTCAACAGGTGCATTCCCTTTTCTCAGCGTCCACTGCACCCTTCAGATTCTTTCAATTTCTTACACTAAGAAGATAATAAGATGTTTGCATATATAGGTTTTATTTATTTTACTTAAGAGTGTGTCTCTAATTGAATCCATTTACCAATGTTTCAAATTTATCCTTCTTTTATAGCTGAATAATACTCTACTGTGTGAAATACCACATCTTCTTTATCCATTCCTCAATTGAGCATTTGAGTTTCTTCAAAGATTTGTCTATGACAAATTGCACTGCTATAAACATGGATATATATATATATATATATATATATATATATATATAATCACTGTGGTATAATGTTTTCAGTTCTTCTGAAAAAATACTCAGAAGGGGAATAGCTGGCTTCAATGGGACCTCCAATCCTAGTTTTTTGAGGAGTCTCCACACTAATTTCCATAGTGGTTGTACCAGTCTACACTCCCACCAACAATAGAGATAGGTTCCTTTCCCCACATAACCTCTCCATCATTTGTTATTCATTGATTTCTTGATGATAGCCATTCTTTCTGGGGTGAAATGGAATCTCAGTGTTGTTTTAATTTGCATTTCTTGAGTGACCAGTGATGTTGAATATTTTTTCATGTATTCATTGGTCATTTTATTTCTTCCTCTGAGAAGTATTTATTCATCTCACATGCCCATTTTTGGATTGAGTCTTTGAATTTTGGGGACCTGATTTTTAAAAATTCTTTTTATATTGTAGATAGATGGCCTTTATCAGAGGGATAGTTGGCTATAATTTTTTTCCAGTTTGTGGGTTTTCTTTTTACTCTGTTGGTGATGTGTTTTGAAGTGCAGAAACTTTTCAAAAAGATGAGATCCCAGTTGCTGATTCTTTGAAGTATTTTCTGTACCATTTGGTTTTTGTTCATGAACTCACTCCACACCCCTATGCACTTCTCTTCACTTTTTTCGGTTTTATGGAGAGCCATTCTATATAATTTTTGAGGAAAATCATCTTGTAGCTAAATGGCCATCAGGGCTCTTCCGAGGCCTACTGTCTTGCCAAGTGAGCCTGCTCTGTTATGCAGAAACGTAACTCTGTGCCTCTGGTTGCTGCTGAGGCCTCAAAGCTCCCTGGAGGCTTCGATGCTTCAGGGCAAGATCACTTCAGCTGAGCACAGCCTAGTTTCTTGAGAGCAAAGCAGTAATTAAAAAAAAGGTCTCACCTGAGAGAAAGGACAAACTCCCTTTCAACTTTCAATCTACCCCCACTGTCTTCATCCACATAAGATCCTCATTCATTTAAGATCAGTACTGCCCTTTGAGTCATCTGAACTGATCTTCATTAACATAAAATCCTGCTCAGCATAGGATCACCAGGTGCCTTTCCATATATGTAATATTTATATCCAAATATGCATATTTAAATTGTATATAGATTTATATACTTAACAAGTATGTATTTGTGAGTTTTATGTTGAGAGCAATATCATTGTATATTGTTTCTACATTGCTAGAGAACACAAGCACGTATTGTAATTTCAAAATTGTTAGTCATACCTTCATGGCAAGCAAGCTTCTCTACTAGAGTACAGTTGTTTAGAATTTTTGGGTTACAATTTTTATACTCCCTTCTACTTTAGTAAACTTTATTCATACATTAGTAATATCTTTGATTCTTTTGTCCCATTGTACATCCCATCATGTGTTATCTCAACATTAGTACACTTTTAACAGCAAACATTGATGTTCAATTTAGAGTATAAAAGTATATGGAATTTTCCTAATATGTCCTAATATTTCATAATAATTTTCCTAATAAAAAAACCCACAATATTTTCATTGAGGGGCTACCAAAATACTACTTATGAAGTGATATGCATAGATAAAACACGTAGAATAGCTAATTCAGTGGTGAGGAAAAGAAAAAGCTCAAGAAACTGACAATGCCCAACAAAAAGACCTGCTATGAAATTATAATAATAAATGGAGTGTGGCACAAGAACAAGAAAGGCAAATGGATAAGGGGACAAAATACAGAGCCCAAAATGAGCTTGGAACCTCAGTTAACTGATTGTTGAAAATGAAGCAGTGGAGCAAAAATTCTGTTTTCAACAAATGGTGCTACCAAATGGGCATACACATGCAAAGGAAAAGAAATCTGGCCATAGACTACACATGTTCTACCAAACCAGATTAAAATGAAATATAATCCCAGAGATAAAATACAAAGCTATTAAACTTAAAAGAACAAAGGGGAACCAAGGATGCCCTTGGATACACCTTGGATTTTAACATACAACATGAAGGAATAATTGCTAGATTGGGTTTCTTTACAATCAAAATTTCTGCTCTGTGAAACGCCGATGTTAAAAGAATGAAAAATCAAGCCACAGATTAGGAGAAAATGTTGCCAAAAGGCACATTTCATAAGGGCTATATCATTGCTCAACATATTCAAAGAAAAGCAGGTGAAGTGGTACATACCCATAATCCAGCACGCTAGAGGCTGAATCACTGTGAGTTCAAAACGAGCCTGGGCTACATAAGTGAGTTTAAGGACAATGCATACTACGTAGTCTCTCTCTCTCTCTCTCTCTCTCTCTCTCTCTCTCTCTCTCTCTCTCTCTCTCTCTCTCTTTCTCTCTCTCACACATACACACACACACAAATATACAAAGAAATCTTAAAATTCAGTAACAAGAAAATAACCTGATTTTCCTTCTTCTTAATGTAGTGAATTGGATAACTGCATTTGAATGTTAAACAGTCTTACATCTCTGGAATAACTCCCACTTTGTCATGGTGTGTAATTTGCTATACGCTGAGTAGGAATCAACTTGATACTGTTTAATGGCTACTGAATTGAATGATTTTCTATCTGTATTCGTAAGAGTCTGTTCTTTGTTCTGTTCAAGGTTTTATTCTCTAGTTATAGTATCACATACTGTAACAATAATATTGGACTGCATAAATTAAACTAGAAAGTGGTCACTTTCTTGCTATTTCCTAAAAGAATTTATAGATTTGATTTATAAAGAGTTGGAGCGCAGTTGTGCAGGTGGTCAGCGAACTCCTTGAGACAAGAGCAAAGTCTGTCCCAGAACCATGAAACGCTAGAGGCAGACCAGATAATCAAGTTGACTTCTAGCTCAATGGGATATCAACGGGTGTCCCCTTGGTGTTCCTCCCTGTTAACTGCAGCACAGCTGGCTCTGAGAATGTTTTGCTTTGAGTGTTCTCTGCAAAACAATGAGACTGCTCTTTCTGCCCTGTCTCACACTTCCACCCTCTATACTGTGTATAAATAAAGATGCAGACTGTGCTGGGTGGTCATTGCCTCTCTATCAAGAGAGGCCAACTTCCACAGCCCCCTGGCTTTGCCTTCATTCTGTGTCTTGTCTTTTCTTAACCTCCCCCAGCCCCCTCCCAGGACCCCGCTGGTTGTACAAGTTATTGAAACCAGGAAAAATTTAGCCCAGTCCTTTTATTTGGTAAAATATTCATCAACGAGCAATTTATTTAACAAGTCTGTGGCCATTCTGATGATTTATTTATCATTTTATAAAATTTAATATTGGGTCACAAGCATACATATAGTAGTTGTTCTTCATATCTTCTGTCGGGCAAGTTTTATAGTAATGGAGGTAATCCCTATGACTTTGGGAGACAGCCAAGCTGCACTCTCCTGAGAAACCAAGCCACTTGTTTCAATCTTTACCTGACTTTCACTTCTATCCTATTCACTGAGATATGCAGAGTAGAAGCAGATGTTGCCTTAATTGGCCAAAAACCTGTGATCGAGTCTGGCCAAGACACCAGTGTGTGTCATTGCACAATGTGGGTGAGAACTGCCTCCCTCTATTCCCAGGGGACACCTAGAATGAGGCTTGAGTTAGAGCCTGTGAAATTCCAGGGCTAACACATGAGACAGCATCCCAGGTGAGGCTATAGACTTAGGAATAATCATACCTACTGGGCAATAAAGGTGCCAGCTATGCATACATCAAGCTCTCTGTTGCACTGTTGATTACGGGGCCTCTGCACCTGGTGCAAAAGTGCTCCAATTCTCTTTACAGCCGTGCCAGCAAAGTTTTTCTTTCCTTACTACTGTGCTGTGACTTCCACTGACCTCTCAGATTGACAACAATGAAAACCATTAGCTGTTAAATGAGATCAGCTGGAGCCAAGAGAAAAGCAATGGGAAGACTGGATTAATACAGCTACAGAGGACTCACAATCACAGACCTACTCTAAATGAGTCTCAAGCCACCAAAACTTCTCACACTTATTGAGGGATAAAAGCACGCTGAGGAATGTGCACAATTAATTTTTTTTAAAATAAGCTACTGTCTACATTGGCTTCTAGTGTTCACCAAATTCTAAGTTCACACAACACTAATCCATGAAGTCCCAGTAAAGGATCACAGAATAGTCTGGGTGCCTCCAGGAATTTCCTGTTTTCTGTGACCTTCTTACCCAACTTGCTGGAATTCACAAGAGGCAACAGGTCTTCTGAGGCTCTGTCCTTTGTTCTTTATTCCCTTGGGACAGCAAGCTTCTGGCTCATATTGCTACAGTGAGCATTTGGAGTCATGGCCTTTTGTTCCACAGAGAGCACTGGGTCAACTCAGCATTCCCCAAGCACAGAAATTTCTCTCTGTGACTTTCTTTTGCATCTCTGTTCCATATTGCTAGGTGGGAGACTGAAACCCTCTGTGGAGCTTTAAGTACATTTGATATATATCAAATATCTTGTTCTTCATCAAACAACCTTCATCTTATACTTTGCTTTAATTGGCCAGGGAATATGTTTTTCCGAGTTTGATGTGAGGAATCTAAACATCAAGTTAGCAAACTATCACTCACTGGTTGAAAAAGATGGAAAGTATTTAATGCACAAAAAATACAGAACTGCTAGGAGGAAATAATGCAACACTGAGCAAAGTGTGATATTATAAATGTGCTTTATTTAGAAGTAACACGAAAGGAAAGAGTAGTAAAGACATCAGAGGGATACAGGTCTATGCACCAGGAACTTCTGCTATCACATTTACTGCAAGAGTCTCGCAACATGTGTAAGTTGGGGGATTTGCTGGACACCTGAGATGAAAGGGTAGCTGCCCTGTTCTGAAGTAGTCGCAGCAAGGACTTCTGGAGACAAAGTGTTGTAGATAATTTTCCTTTAGTATTCAACCTCAGTGATAACACAATGCAGGAAAGTCCTTGGTAACTCAGCAATACAGTGCAGGCAATATGTGAGTAAATTGTGACGTTGCATTAGAGGTTAAAATACTGAAAGCCAGCAACTAACAAAAAAGGGATACAGGGAGCTAAATGGGGGGCATGTTCGGGCTCAGCTCTAACTACAGAGCAGATGCCAGGGGAGAATGAGGGCCTAGGAAGAAGCCCTGTAGCCAGAGGGACCAAGAATCTGCCAGGAGTTGAAAGGGCTTCAGTGCTTGTAGCTCTTCCTGCTGGAGGAGGAGGTAGTGTACTTGATGGAGGATGTGCTGCCCCCAACAGAGCTGAGGCCACCCCCAATGCTGATGCCTCTGCCACTGCCAGAACTGAAGCCACCTCCAAGGCTGTGACCAGAGCTGTAGGAGTAGCCACTGCCTCCCCCCAGGCCTACGCCACTGCTCATGCCGCTGCCACCGCCATAGCCGCTGGAGACGGTGGACTGCACCACAGCTGTGGAGAGGGACACAGAAAACAGTGAGTGAGCACCTTCTACTTGAATGAGCCAGGGCAGGGCTAGGGCAAGGGAGGCAGGGAGGCCAGGGAAGCCAGGTACTTACAGATGTTGACTTGTCCAACACCTTCACCATTCAGCCTAAAGGGAGAGAAACACAGGAAATTAAGACCTAGAAATCTGTCACCAGGAAACCAGGGGAAACCTTCAGTAGGGAGGGCTAACGGGGAATTGATCTTCAGTTTCTGTTATAAGACCAGTCATTACAATTATGACTACTATTATAAGCTTGTGTTGAGTGTGGGACATCTTAGAGATAGCAGAGGACTGAACTACTGTGTGAGGGACCCACCTGCACTCTTCGCCTTCCAGCAGCTTCCTGTAGGTGGCAATCTCTACGTCCAGGGCTAGTTTGACATTCATGAGCTCCTGGTACTCCTTCAGCAGCCTGGCCATGTCCTGCTTGGCCTTCTGCAGGGCATCCTCCAGCCCTTCCAGCTTGTTCCTGGCATCCTTGAGTGCCAGCTCCCCACGCTGCTCGGCATCAGCAATGGCGGCCTGCAGATTGGCGCACTGGAGGGGAAGCAAACAGAGTAGACTTCTAGCCTGGTACTATCCAGGAGATCAGACCCGGGCCTTCATTCCCATCAAAGAGTAGGTCAAGAGCCTTAAATTCATAGAAACAAGCTCTAACTGAGTCTGTTCTGTGTACCTGCTTCTTGACATGGTCAATCTCAGATCTCAGCCTCTGGATCATGCGGTTGATCTCAGCAATTTCCTGCTTGGTATTGCGCAGGTCGTCCCCATGTCTGCC
>PVKN010043963.1:0-10150 GCA_004027915.1 Capromys pilorides
TTGGGAAATGCTACCCTAAAAAACAGTTCTCACCTTTTAATGTTGGAAACAAGCTATATGCAGTGTTGATGTTACTCTGGTCAACAGCTCTGTGTGCTACTCTCTGTCCAGGCAGGCCCTGTTTCCTCCTAACAGAAGTTTGGTGCAAAGCGGTATGTATAAAGACTCAAGATAGACTTCTTCAGGGACTCAAATCTCTGCCCTGAAAAGATTTTCATGCTCTTCTTTTATCTCCGGTGTCAGAATCAACCTTGTTCAAATTTCTCTCATTTCTTATTATTAATTATAATAAATTATTAAAGTGTCCCTGGAAATGTACAAAATTCCAATTATTTATTTTTTGTAGATTTTCTATGCAATGAAATTACTCAGAATAAGAGTAGGAGAGCCCTAAAAATCCTGGGAAATGACCAAAAATCCTGAAAGAGACACAAAGATTTTTGCATATTCCTGAGACGGTGCAATCACAAACAATGAGCACAGACCAGGGAAGGCCAAGCAAGTGCCAGGTCTGGAATAGAGAAGGAGATGCTTACAGAAAAGGCTAAGGACCAGCACTTCTGAGACGAACAGTAAAATGACCTCATTCTAAAGTCACTAAATCCTACTACAACATGATGGACATATGGGGTTGTGCTCTTTTATCCCAAATCACAAAGCAATATCTCACTTTCATTTGATGGATTTATGAGATCCTACTCACACCAAGCACATTTGCAACAGACTCTAAGATTGTTCACCTGTTCAAAGGCAAGAGTCTTTAATCACTTACCAAATCCTATGACTGTGGGAAACAAAACCAGAGGGACAGTATTTTGCATAAAAAACCTGGGTTCAGGCCAGAGAGATAGCTCAGCAATCTAAATTGCTTGTGTAGGCAAGCACACAGGAACTGCAGTTCGAACCCCAGCATCACATGCTGCACCAGCCTCACCCTGAGGTGCCCCCTCCCCCCAAAAAAACCCTAGGTTCAATAACAAATGCTGGAGGGGATGTGAGGAAAAACAAATGCTTCTCCATTGCTAGTGGGAGGGTAGACTGCTACAACCACTGTGGCAATGAGTGTGGAGATTCCTCAAAAAACTAGGACTAGCAGTTCCATTGGACCCTGCCATTTCCCTCCTGGGTATAAAAGCACCATATCACAGCAATATATGCACCTATTACAGCAGCACAGTTAGTAACAGCCAAATCTTGGAGATAACCCTGGTGCCCTTCACCTGGTGAATAAAGATGTAGGGTTTTTTTGTTGTTGTTTCATTTTAAATACAATAAGTACTACTTTGCCATAAAGGATATATTCAAGACTTGTCTAGGAAAATGGATATACCTTGAGCCCATACTCGTAAGTAAAATAAATCAGACACATGTGTAAATATCACATTATTTCTCTGGTGTGAGAAACTGAAAGTGTAAAGAGGGACTAAAATGTGTAGCAGGTACTGTGAAACAGGAAGAAAATATTCAAATGGGGAAGAGAACAGGGTAAAAGAGGGGGAAAGGAAAGAAGGGAAAAGCAAAATAAAAAATAAGAAAGGGAAAACATGAAAGAAGGTTTTGTAAATACGAGAGGAAGAAGTGTTGAAGGAAGGGTAGGAGAGTGAAAAAAAAAAACCCAAGTTATATCATGTATAGGTACAAATTCTCTAGAATGAATGTGAACATTATATATTTCTAAATTGTACCAATAAAATCTGATTAAAACACACAAAAAAGAAAATCTGAGCTCAAGTCTTAGCCACACCACGTACTTCTCAAGTTACCCTGGACAAGTCACACATCCTTTCTGAGCTTTGGGTTTCTTCATTTATAAATGAGGGAACTGCACAAGAGGTGATTTTCTTGGTCCATTTATGCCCACAGATTCTGTAGTCTTCATGTTCCTTCACCTTCCCAGCAATAAGAGTCTCTCTTTACAAACTGGCTGATGGCAATTATCAGAGAAAACTTGGAACAGTGGTAATCACCTATCTTGTACTAGTTTGCAAACCATGGTAGGGAAAGGAGGAAAACAATATATGTGTCAGTGGAAAAATCACTGAACGGTTTTCAGTAGGTCAATTTGTATTTGAAGTTTAGTACTATGGTGGAAACAAATAGGGTGGAGGTAAGGGCAAACAAATGTTGAAGTGGCAAGGGTAGAATCATACCAGGTAGGAAGGAACTATACTAATCTAGGTAAGAAACAATAAATTCCTGCATTTGAATATTCTGGGAAGAATACAGAAAGTGTCAAGAGTCTCTAGGGAGGTACAAACTCGGTAACTAATTACATAAGGGAGTTATAATAGGAGAAGCAAGCAAAGATGACTACTCAGATTTCTACTCTGGGTGGCAGTAATTGAAACAACAAGAAACGATGGACAAGGGAGCAGAGAGGATCTGAAGTTCACAAGGAAGAAAGTGACAATTTTTACACACAGTAAACATAAAATATCTCACTAAGAATTTTTATAAAACTATAGAGCCACAGCCTAATATTTCAGATATTTACAGTCTTTAAACCATTCTATTTACTGACCTTCAATTCCTTAAGTGTTATTGTGCTACAACTCTAAGTCTTCTAAGATAAATACATCACTTAGAATCTTCCCTTATAGTATTGATGAATGAACTAATTTAGCTGCAGAGAAGACTTGAAGCACTATAACTTACTCTGTTCATTTCCAAGGGGTTGCTCCAGCATGGCCAGGATGACACTGTTATCCAAGACAAAGTATCGGAAACTATGCTTGTTTATGGTTGGCAGCCCGGAGTATTTGATAAGAGTGGTCTCATTCACCAGACTACAAGGAGAGGCTGGACCACTGGGTGAAGGAAATGCACCAAGCAACTGCATAATACTATGGAGAATGGAATGGAGAACAGTTAATTCCTAAAGCAAAATCTTACGTTTACCTCATGCACTTAGATGTCTTTCTACTCTAAATTTTAATTGGCCCTAGCTACGTTTTCTTTTCACAAGTCAGATTTACTCATGGTGAATACTTATGACATACTTTCCTGACTGACCTCCACAACACTGACAGGCCCATTCCCCCAAATGTAGAGAGATGGTGACCAAAGCTTTCAGCTGAGTCTCTCTCCAGGACTGCCCTCAGCCAATGAGAAATAGCTCACTCAGAAACATAGCTTATTTCTGGGGTGGAGCACATCCAATGAATGGCCCATATGAGGTTATAGTCTCAGAACTTCACATCAGCATGAGAGTATACTCAAGAGTCAAGACAGCCCTGGAGTACTTTGTTGCAAATACATACAGTTTTGTACCTTCCTTTGCCAATCCTACTTTCTCAATCCGTTCATTCCCTCACCCCACCCCTAACCCATAGAGACTGAACTGCTTGTAAGCAAATTTCTCATAGTTCACTACCCAGGGAATGACTAACCACTTACAAATTATGAGGTTTCTAAACACATAATTAAAAAATCCACTTGTGTGATGCACCTGTAATCCCAGCTGCTTCTGTGCTCAATCCTCTAAAAAGCTGTTTCTGTGCTCCATCATGGTTTAGGTTTATACTAGCTACAGGACTCTAGATCTTTAAAAGAGGCCCAAGGGTGAGCCAAACAGCCTCACTTTTTAGAAAAGGAAATTCAGGTTCAGAAGAGCTAGGTAATCGTTAAGAGGAAGAAACTAGCTTATTGTGTGGGCATGAAGAGGTATCTTCATTTTATACATAAAGAACCTAAAGCAACAATAGTTACATGTCAAAGAACTATTGTAATTAAATGCAAATGTATTTGGAAAAAATGCTTTATAAATTGGAATTTAATTCATATCTCAATGTTCAGAAATGTTTATGATTTCCACATACTTTCAACGAACTCACAGTTTGTACTTTGTGGCAGTTACTATTTTAGATAACTGATACACGTAATTTTGTATAGTTTCCTAGCAACTCTATGAGATAGGGCATGGCATTATTTCCTTTTATAGTAAGAACTGAAGCACAGAGTGAAAGCACCTTTTAATTAAAATGTAGGGATTTTCCCTTGTGATTCTAAAATCCCCTGGCCTTACATATGAATGCCATTTGGAAAACAAAAGTGCTACAACACTACTTCTCTCAATCCAAAACATGTATGGTGTCTTTTCTTCTCTCATTTTAAGGTTTGAATCAAAGACCTCTGATAATGGAAAGCGTACTATTCAACTGATGTTTTCCTCCTCGTAGGCCAGCCTAAGAACTACCAGGAGTTCAAATCTGTAGTGATTTGTACAAAACAGAATACCAGATCAGCAATGAGGAAACATGATTTTGGTCTTCTAAAATGAGACAGAGATGTATGTCACAAAGGCCAAGAGAATTTGTGGTGTTCCGGTTAAGATGCTAAAATAAGTGGAACCTCAATTCACAAATTTCATTTGTTCTATCATTTTGCAGAAGCTACATTTGCATTTGTGTGAGGAAGATGGCCAGTGGTATTTGTTAACCTACGCAGTCTTCAAACAAAAACAAAATTATGCCAAACTCTTCTGTTTGCAAACCAAAATGTTTGTAATCAAACCATCTGCAAACAAAAGTGGTGAAATGAGGTCCTACTGTATTATCAAATAAACTGCTAGAAAAGGAGTAAGTCAATCAGATGAACTCATACTAGCCTAATAGCATTTTTTCTTCTTGACAGGGACTAGACTAGAAAAGCAGGTAACTATAAAATCAAGACAAGTTTTGTCATGCTAAACTTGAAGATTTTAAAATCTTGTGAACATGAAGGAAATTCTCTGTTGCTGTGCTCTTTGAATTTATCTATATTCCACAAATTTTATCAATGTCTTCGATTAGAATACATAGAACAGACTCATGAATCTGTAGCTGAGCAAAGGCTGAGCTGCACAGACAATGTATCAGTAGAGCTAAGATTTAAAAGCGGAAAGCACCAGTGTGGTAACGGTAGCACATGCCTGGAAGCACATAGGAGGCTCAGGCAAGAGGATCACCAAGAATTTGAGGCAAGGGTGGAGTATACTAAGACCCAGCCTCAACACACACACACACAGACAAAGCAATGACCTAAGTCTTACATTAAGAAATATCTATATCATATTCAAACATTTACAAATAAATAAGGATAAAAGATGCATGATAGATGAAAGATAAACATATGGAAAAAGACTCAAAATTTGGGTGACTTACTATAGTAACGATGTTTTAAAAAACCCAATGCAGTCTCTAAATATATTTTACTGAAAATACAGTAGTCTGTAGATTTCAAATGTCATCAGATCCTACCTAGAGTACTTTATTCAGTAATCTACCTGTGAAATCTATACCAATTTGTAGTGGTGGGGTATAGTAGAATGGTAAAGAACTTGCTTAGTACATATAAAGTCCTGGGTTCAAACTTGCAGCATTCCTCTGGTCTCAGCTTCCTGTGCTGGGGTTACAGGCGTACACATCTGCCACTTGCTCTAATTCAAACTTGGTGTGAAATCCTTTTTTTCCAGACAGTAAAAATATTTATGTTCTATTTTGGATTCAATCCTCAGCACAGGGGGTTTGCCCCAAGCTATACTGTGAGACCTTGCTGCAAAAGAATAATATATAGTCAGATGTGATGGCACACACCTGTAATTGTAGCATTTGGAAGGCTAGGCTACAAAGTGAGTTCAAGGTTAGCCTGAACTACACAGCAAGACGCTATCTCAAAAGACACACACACACACACACACACACACACACACACACGCACACACACACGCACACATAAACTACTACTACTACTACTACTATTACTACTATTACTACTATTACTACTACTACTACTTCATACACTGCACACAGTCAAGAATGACCAGAAAAAAAGTAGTACACTGAGAATACTGAGGGTCGAGGAATTTACTCCCCTCCACGCAGTTGAGCTTGGGCACCAACCCTGGGAGGTTTCTATATAACCCAAGACCAAAGGACATGAAGTTTTTTGGTTCTCATGTTCTTGAGCTTGAAGGCCTAATATATATGCACAGTGTGTAATGTTCCTTATCTGTTGTCCCACTACCATTTCTCTGTTCAAAATCTTCTATAAATGCAGCTGCTTTTCCTTCATCATTGAGTGTAGGTTTTGCAACACCATGTTTACTGTTCACAAGAGTTTGGACTCTGTCAGATTTACTGTACAATCACAAAAGTATCTAAATTCTTATAATGTGAAAAATATCAGAAGGTACTGGAAGAAATTAATCAGAAAGAACATAAACAATATCTTCAGACAGTGCCACTGTCTGGGAAAAAGTCCACCATCAAGTTTGAATTAGAAACAGTGGGCAGCTACACATGGATGTAAATGCCTGTAGTGTCACTTGGGAGCGGAGGTAGGATTACTGCAAGTTTGAGGCCAGTCTGGGCTACATGCTTGAATTGCACAGCAAGAACCTTTCTCAAAACAAAACAAAACCAGTGAGTAGAAGATAAAGTGGGAGAGTTTTAGCTCAGTGTAAAGCATTTAAGTTTTTGGTAAACGAAATGGGCAATCTCTTGGGAGTATTCCAACATTATAAGCTAAATGACTTGACAAAAGTGGGTTAAAGGTGATGTAAGCAGAAGAACACTGAATTGATCTCCAAGATTCCTAATTCTGTATTTATCTTACAACACCAAAGGGGAAAAAATCCAACCAGGTTATCTATTCCATGGCTATCTCTATGTAGGCTGCACTTCTGAGGTTTACTAAAGACAGACATGTGGCTTCTATCAAAAAGATAATACTAGCATGTATCAAATATAGATATAACTATAAATATATATAACTGTATATAACTATATAGTATAAACACAATTATGACAGTATAGAATTTCATGCTGTATGATAGAGTCAGAAAAAGAATGAGCACATACTGGAGACATAGCTCAGTGATGTAAGTGCCTGCCTGGCAAGCACAAAGTCCTGAGTTTGATCCCCAGCACCATAAAAATAAATAAATAAATAAATAAATAAGCAAGCAAGCAAGCAAGCACAAAGGTGCAGGCAAGAAAGAGTCATGTTTCAGAAGCAGAATAATTAACCAGGTCCTGTGGACACAGCTACATCTGATATATGCACTGAATAGTGGAGGATGAGAGCAAGTGAACATGAAGAAGTCTTGGAACACACAAGAGGAGCATTAACAGGTATAAGAAGGCCCTTTTCACAGTCACAAGTGGTCTAACTCTGAGAGCTGTGTGCGGAAGAATGGTGGACAAGATCACACTGTTACATTGAAATTCAGACCAAGAAATTCAGGCAACAAGGTAGGGAATAGAGTTCTACTCAGAGTTCTCAAATCACTTAAGCACAAGATAAAAATTTTGCCTAAGAATGCTGAGTGTAGTAGTAGAATGCAAGATGACCAAGAACGATTTTTTTATTTTTTATTTTTATTTTAGGTAAGGGTCTACAGGGTATTCAGGGTCTCACTAATAGACTGGACACTAGTGATCTGCCTGTTTACAGCCTCTCAAGAGCTGGAATTACAGGCATGCGCTACCACTCAGTCTCAACTGCCATCTCAGCAAGCCCCAGGGGTGGGGCTGGCAAGTGGTGGGGAGGGCCCTGCACCTGCTTGCATGTGCTTTAATCCACTGAGCTATTTGACTGGCCCTCAAGAAGGATTAAGAGGACAGGGATACAGCTCAGTGGGCATAAGCATCTGCCTGGGCAGGTGCAAGGTCTTGAGTTCAATTCCTAATACTGAAAAAAAAAAAAAAATCAAGAAAGATTAAGAAGACTAAAAACAAGACAATCAGACAAACAGAGAAGAGCTCCACTAGCATGCTATTTGAGATTAGAAGGAATGGCAAGAATACTTTACAAAATAAGGCCTCCTAGACTCAGCTGCTAGCCTCATAAAGGAAATGGCAGCTTTTTTAGAATAAAAGCTAAGTTCTCTGTTTCTGTAAGTGGAAAACAGTGGTGATACCAACATTAGGCAACAACTGTAACAGAGTAGAAAAATTTGGTAGGGGACAAATGTTCCCCAATGACAGAATTCTTCAAAGCTAGAAACTGGAGATACCATATATGGAGCTACCAGCAGAAGACTAGGAGCAGAAAAAAAAAGAGAAGAGCCCTCTAGACAACTGACATCTACGTTGGGGAGGACTCGAGAGTGCCCCACTCACCTTGAGTACATCTCTAATTCTCACTGGTAACCATACTGTCACAGGAACATGCCATCCAGGCTAGGATGGAGCAAATACTTTTGTATAATGAGGAGTTCCCAGAAAGAAATGTCCCTCTGATTTCCCTCCATATCCTTCTTCCTCTTCACTGCAAACATCAAATTCTAGTTCAAAGATACTTTGAGGTTATCCCAGCCTATCTGTGGTCTTGTCTTTTAACTTCTAGTACTCACCAACTGCATAAGCCCATAATTCAGGAGTTCTACTCATATTCTTCACACTTTCTAGCTATTAAGAAAACTTGCATGAAGCCACTGAGCATCCAGCATTAAACATAATGAAATTAAATCAAGCGTCTTTCTAAAAATTTACTCAAAGACCTGAGCCCAAAAGGAACATGAAAAAATCCACTGTGTACACCTCAAGTAAGCAACAGACCACTGAACTTGCAAAGATACTGGGGTCTTGACTAACATTCACATCTTCAAGCAGTACAGACCATTAATAAGACCAAAAGGGCCAACACAGACTACTTTATATTCTTCCTTTATGCTATTGTATTTTTTTCTGGGTCTTTATTCATGCTTATGCCTCAATAAATACCATCTTTTCATCATTCCTGTTATTACATGTGATTTTCTCCATTTAACTCTTCCCTTCAGTCCTTAAATATGCTTCAACTGTATTCCTGTACTTTTTCTAGTGTCTACCTATCTGCCAAACATAAAATTCTTTCAACTTTCCCTACTACTTTTTCAAAAAGCCAACCTCTCTCTCTGCTTCCATTTCTATACCTACAAAATACTTTAGATAGTAAAAAAAAAAAAAACAACAAAAAAAAACCCTTCACACAGTGAAGCTGGATGTGGTGGTGCACACCTATATAATCCAGCACTTGGGAGGCTGAGGCAGAAGAATCCCTGCAAGTGAGAGGCTAGTAACTTCCATGAGTTCAAGGCCAGCCTGAACTACATAGCAAGACCTTATCTGAAAAAAAAGAGGGGAGCATGACACAGTTGTCTTAGTGCTTTTAAATGCCCTGTAATCTGGCTTACAGTTCAAACTATCCTTAGGTTCTCATCAGGACTAATATCATTTTTCCTAGGGATGTTACTTTAGTATCTCCATATCTGGAAGTACTTATTTCCTCTTTTCAACTCCCCAGCACTTGCCTGCCTGGCAAGTGTAAAGTTCTAAGTTTGATCCTTGGTTCCGCAAAAAGAAAAACCACAACAAAAAACTCCCCAGAACTTTATTTGTATCTCTTCTGGAACTTTTATTTAGTTACCTAATATTGCAGGAATTCATGTTCATATCTTCCCTATTGGACCAGATGGTAAAGATGGCAGTGACTGAATCTGCTCTATCTTTACAATTCTATCACCAATTTCATAACAGTTCATAAATCTTGGCTGAGTGAATCTCTAATATGTAATATAAATGGTGTAGCAGAGACCATAGCCATCAAGCTTGGAAGCAGAAATCTGGTAGTCTGGCCACAGACAATGCACATTTCATCTTTAGACTCAACAATCAAACTGACAAGAGTAAAATAAGTTTCTTCAAGTTTCTTTCCAGCTGTAATATTATCTATTTTGTATTAACATCAATTAACAACAACAACAACAACAACAAAAATCAACGACACAAGCTCAGTCCTAAATTCCTTTTGATCTAAAAAGTACAAAAAAAGAGCATTTTCTTTCCATTTTCTTTCTAGAGACAAAATATCCTAGAGGCAGAGACACTTAATCAGCAAGGGTCAATGCTAACCCCACCTAACTCATAGGCATAATTCCTGGTATCCATCTTCATACCATGTTAGGGTGGCTTCAGCAGCATCCTTCACCCTCATAGATGCAGGGTTTGGCTCCTTATCTCCTTTGTATTTGACCTCTTGATCACTATTTTTGGACTTACTTCCTGAGATACCCAGTTCTACAATCTCCAGTACTTCTTTAAGACAGTCCTAAAAGCAAGAAAGGTAGACAAGTTTTTCTAATACACATAACAAAACAGATGGAATCCATCAAAATGTGAACAGTGAT
>PVKN010043964.1:0-10158 GCA_004027915.1 Capromys pilorides
GAGAGACTCTACAGAAGGAGCAGAGAGCTGGGGATGGAGTCTTCCACTAGGGAGACTTGTGGCCCAAAAGCCATGGGGAAAGGTGCAGGATGGGCAGAGAAGTAGGAGGGGAGCTGGAGGGCAGCAGCGCCATCAAACCCTCCTGCCCTGGGGACCCACCCAGACTCCACCCAGACTCACAGCCCAGAGGTGCCCCTCCCAGCAGGGGCCTGGCCAGAAGGCTGACTTTCTCGAACTGGGAAACAAGCAGAGCCCCTTCCAGCTCACTGCTAGGCCTCAGCACAGTGGGGTTTGCATAAAACAGTATTCCCCTGGGGGATGTTAATGTGCCCTGCTATTTTTGCCTCTCCTGGTTTGTGGTTTGCATATATTTGCATACCCTGGGAGAATTAAACTGGGATCATGTAAATGAGCCCACTGCCTCGCTGCCTCTCAGAAGGTTGCCCTGGCTGTAGCCTGCCTCCCAGAGGTACCCTGGCAGGATAGGTGGGTACCGAAAGGCCAGCTCGGTGTGGCCCTCATGCTGGGGCCACTGTCCTCCCTAGTTTGGGGTAGTCCGAGTGAATCCTCAGAAACTTGAATATGAGCCTGTCTCAGGAGCCTGCAGGGCTCCTGAAATCTTGGAATGAAGACGCAAGATGAACCCTTTACCATCTCTCTCATCCATTCTGCCTCTGCATCCCCATCCTCCACCCACAGTGCAACTTTTTCCATCCACGGCTCACTCGGCAGGCTCCCACTGACCACAGGCCCTTTGCACACACTGTCCCCACACTGGTTACAGTGGTTTTCCTCCTCTTGCTTCCTTACAGCCAGTTCATCTTTCACAGCCCAGGAGGAGTACCATACATGGAGGGCCCTTCCTGTCACCTCTGACCTCACCTTCCCCCCTTAGGCACTGCCTACACTGCTCCCTGCCTTGGATAGCTGGAATTACAAGTAATGCAGCCACTTAGCTTGTTCCTAACTCTTCTCTTAACTTATAAGAGACATGAACATAGGAACTTTGTCTTCTCCATCACTGCCCACCTAGCAGTCCTACCACACATGTACAAGTCTCCAATTAAAATCTGTTGGATGGGTGGATTGGATGGAGGGCGGGGGCCACTCACACTTTTAGCTTCCAGCCTGGACTCTTCAGGGCCCAGCCACCAAACTCCCACCCCTAGTGCACAGGGCTTCAAAAGACTACCAATAACTGGGTATAGCATTACATGCTCATATTTCTAGCATTCTGTGAAGCTGAGGCAGGAGCATCACAAGTTTAGGGCCAGCCCAGGCAACTGAGAAAGACCCTGTCTCAAAAATAAAATTAAAAAGAGGCTGGGGAGACAGTGCAGTTTGAAGGCCCTGGGTTCATTCCAAGGGCTACCAAAAATGACAATTACGATTCACTAACAGAGAACCTAATGCACCAGGCGTTGAGTGTGGCATATCCTGCGTATTATCTCAGTGACTCCCCAGCGTCTCTGCATGGGATTTCTAGAAGTTACATGCACGTACCACTGAGGAAACCCACTCAGAAAGGGAGACATAGGGCTCAGGTCACACAGCAAGTACATGGCAGAGCTGGGACACCCTCGAATCTGTGTACCCTCAGAGCTCCCCGTCCCATTGTGCACATTCCCTCTGACCTTCTGACACACCAGCTCACACTTTCAGTGAGGAGAGCTTCCCTGGACCTTGTTCGAGGCTAGCCTAGGTGCACACAGGCAGAAGCGACTTCATGGAAGAACTGGATTCCCAGCATGCACAGGGCCACGGCTTGGTCCCTTCGTACCTCAAGGCCCATGTGCAAGTCTGTATCACACAGATGAATGCATTCACATTATCTTCTATGTACTCTTAAGCACATACACACACACACACACACATGCACACACACGCACACCACAGCCTGCACAGATGTCTCAGACACATCTCCATGGTTGCGACAAAATACCCAACACCTACCACTCAAAGGAGAGGCTTACTTTGGCTCATAATTTTTAAAGATTCAGTCCAGTTGCCTGGATGCAAGGCAAGCAAAGCATGGTACACAGTTCAGTCGAAGGACAGTAACTCACCAAGTGGTGGTGGGTGGGAAGCAGAGAGGAAAGGGAGGAGAAGAACCCGCCCTTTCAGTCTGGTGCCCAGGGAGCCACCTCCAACCAGGCTCCACCTGTTAAGAGCCAGTCAGCTACAGTACCCTCATGATCCATGAGCTTTCCCAATCCCACCTCTGAACGGATCGGGGGGGGGGGGGGTGAGCACATCTAGGACTAAGCCATAATATTCCATCTCTGGATTCCAAAGAACTATTGTGAATGTCTTCACACAAAACGCATTTAGTTCATCTTCTGAAAAGTTCCAAAGCCCTGGTGGTTGCAGCAATGCTAAAAAGTCCAGGTCTCCCACAGTGTCTTCTGATACTCAAGGCAAGCTCTTAGTGGTAAAGCCCTATAAAAATTAAAAAGTTAAATATTTCCAACATACAATGACATGGTGTGAAAACATCCATTCTAGGAAGGATAATTAAGGGAATAGAAAGAAGTCAGAGCAAAACAAAACCAAAATCCACCAAGACAAACATTAAATCCTGTAGCTGCATGTCCAGCACATAGGATACAATGAGACTTGAGTTCCAAATGCCCTGGGCAGCTCTGTTCCTAGAGTATTGCCAGCCGCTGCCCCCATAACCTGCCTTCCAGGGTGGCTCCACTCACGGCCGACAGCCTTCCTCAGCAGACATTTCATTTCCTGCCATCTCCAACTTCCTGGAGTATCTACCACAACTTTGATTTCACTTTCACAGCTTCTGCTCTCTCAACACCACACTGTCTGGCTTCTCTGGACTTCCTTTGAAATATGGGATAAAGCCTGCCTGACCCCACAACTCTCACATTCCGCATTCCTGCAAAACCAGCACCTTGTGGATGATGCCAAGGACTGCCGCTAGATCAAGCAGTAGCCAGGCCCCCTGGTGCTGTGACAGAAGAGGCTCCTGGGTGTCTGGATGGCTGAACACTGTGAAGTGAATCCTGAATAAACAACTCCCTAGCCAACATTTCTTCAACAGGGAGCTCATGGGCTCTCTTTGCTATTACCCATTTGTATCCCTGAGCCTGAAGAGTAGGACCGTGCTGAGTTCTGAGATGCACTCAAGACATCTTCATTGTCATTCCGAGACAAAGCACTTGTAGTGGTTGATACATTGTGTCAACTTAAGAAGTAAAAAGCTTAACTAAATCTGGTCAGTAATTCCACACCCTAGAGCATGGAGGGTCCTCCCTAGGGCATGTGAGGCCCTGCCCTAGGGTGTGGAGGGCCTGGCCCAGAGTGACTCAGCACTTAAAGGATATATAAAGGAGATTGAGGAAGGATAGTTCATGTCATTTCCTTGGAGGAGCTGCAGTCTTTGCAATCAGCAAGGAAGGAAGGGAGGGAGGCCTGCTAGAAGCCATATCTCCTCCCTTGTCTCTTTGCTGTTTTCCACCAAGGTGAACTGCTGCCCTCTGCCATGTGCCGTGTGCCAGACTGCCTTGGAGCCAGAGGAGTATGGACTGAAAACTCCACAAACTGTGAGCTAAATATGCCTTTCCTTTCTTAAATTTGGGTGGCAGTAATTTTGTCCCAGAAATGAGAAGAAAGTAATCAAGACAACACTTGTCTTCTTCTTAATGCAAATATTTTTAGAAAACATGCTCTCATTTGCCCTGACTTTGCAATTTTGCCTTCTTTCTGGGGAAAGTGAAAAACTTCCACATCAGTTTTCTGCTCCTCATTCTTACTTGGCCAGTCATTTGAGAAGTACTCAAACCACAACCTGAGCACTAGGATGCCTTGAAATTTCTTTCAGCAGATTATTTAGTCCACTACCTTTAAACACAGTTTCTCAAAAAATAACCTTAGATATGGATAAACTGGAGATAAATTCTCTTCCAGAACATAACACATGTGGATTCAAATTAAACTGGCGATAGAGTCCTTTTTCCCAAATGAAATATCCTGAGCTTGTTCTTTATCATCTGCATTTTTCTCAACATTCTTCTGGTCTTCTGTGCTCTGAGAAGAATCTACCATCAAGCCCTGTGCATATCTTTCTAGGGCTTCCATGACCAGCATCTGCAAACGTTTCCAAATTCCTCTTGCATGCCAGTGTCAAAGGCTTCTAAACAAAATGGGCAGGTAGCTATAGCAATAACCCCACTCTTGTTACAAAAATATGTCTTAATCACTTTTTAAATTCCTGGCACAAAATAGTCTAGACTCACAACTTAAAGGAGCAGAAGTCTGTTTTGAGTCACAGTTTTTAGATGATTTAATTCATCCTTGATTGGCTTCAAGGCAAGAAAGTCATGGTAGAAGGGTCAGTTGAAGGGCAACTACTCATGTCATGGTGGCCAGGTAGCAGAGACAGGAGAGGAGCTGGGGACAAGAATATGCCCTTCCAGGTCACAGCACAAGTGACCTAGCTCCAAACAGATTTCACTTCCTAATAGTAAATCAGTGAAAGCACGACCATAATCAAATCATCTTCCAAAATTCCCACCTCTGAATATATGAGATTCTTGGGACACATTGTAGATCTAAACCATAGCAATTTATTTTCACTAACTCATTCAACAAACATTTCAAATGGACCCACTGTGTTCTGGCCCCTGTGTCATGAGGTACAGTGTTATAAGAGAAGCTAGGGATTAATTGGGCTTTGTTGGCCCCCTTCTAGTGGCTTCCCTTAGGGGCACATATAAGATTCCATTCATGTTTGAATACACATACCACCACTACCAGCACCACTTGGGAATGGACAGATCACAGGATAAGGCTGAATGGAGATTAAGTGTGGTACAGAGCCCACAGCTCCCCACGTCCTATGGAGAGGCTGCAGTGGAGCAGGGCCTCTTTAGCATTTCATTTTCAAGAACAAAAAGCTGAAGGCAAGTCACTGCCCAAAATGAAGCAGGACACTGCTGTCTGCATTGGATAGAGCAGGAGCAACAACAGAGATGGAAACCACAGGCTTGACCCTGGCACTCCTGGCTCCGAGGGGCTCCCACATGCACAGCACCAGCCTGGGCCAATCCTTCCTTGCTGAGCCTGACTCCCACTCTGCAAGTGGGAGCAGTGGACAGCTTCTTCATAGAGCCATGGCAGGGGCACTTCCATTGTGCCTGGCACCTGGAGAGCACTCAGAAGTGCCAAAGGGTCCAGATGCACAGGGAGGGAGCAGTGCGGCGCAATGGAGAGGAACCCCAGGTCCACCTGCAGGGACAGAGTCTCCAGGAGACTGGCACTGCCAGGCTGGAAAAGGCAGGTGGTGTGGCTCATGCCAGGGGCCTGGACAGGTCAGACCAAGGAAGCTGCCCACAGCACAGTGCGCCTCGCAGCCCGGTGGTGGAGCAAGGTCTGATCCTCACTCCACACTTGCAGGCTGGGCGAGCTGCTCAGCCTTCAGAGCTATAGGCCACTCACCCTAAAAATGCAACAGGGCCCAGCCTCTCCTCCAGGCAATGGTGAGGGTAAATCAGAGAACATGGCACAGAGCAGGTGCTTGATACATGCGTCTTCTTTGAGGTGAAAGTTCTTATTCCACTTTGGGTTTCTTCTGAGTTCACCATCTTTGCTGTGTAACCTTGGCCAAGCTCTTCCCTTGCTCTGGCCTCAGTCTCCCTCACTATGTGACCATCTCTTGTCATAAGTTCTGTTTCTTCAGCATCACTCATTTCTCTGCAGCCACCCCTGGATTCATCCATTTCCAAGGGCTTCAGCCCAAAGGGGGGGTGGGGGAGGTAGCTACATTAACATGAAAATGTAGCTATCACAGTCCTCACTGAGGTTCCTTGAGTTTCCCATGGCACTTTGCCCAGAAATGCCCTAAAGGGCCTTAGACCATTGTAGTGACCACACTGACAAAGTTCCTACTATGTGCCAGGACCTCTATGATAGAGCTAGGACCTTCACTTGACATATGAAGAAATCTAGTCATGAGAGGTTAAATAGCTTGCCTAGGATTACACGGCTCAAAAGTGACCCAGCAGGGATTTTAACCCAAGCCCTTTGAATGTCAAGTCCAAAGCCCCTCACCTGAAAAATGTGGCCAGTGTGGAGTGCCTCAGGGCCTTTGCGCACACTGGAACCCACTTTGCAGCTGAGTCTCCACTGTGTATATGGTTGGGGCTCCATAAACTGTGTGTCACACACAGTAGAGAGTCCTATAAGACCAGCCTGTGGCAGGAGCAGTGCTTTCCCACAACAGAGACAGTGTCTCTTTGTCCAGGGAAGGAGAAGGCTGGCCTTGAGGAACAGTGTGAGGAGGTCTACTAGGCCCAGGGAGAGAGATCCCTCCCCTGCCCGTCTGTGGGCTCAGGAAGACGTTCAATTTCCCAGCTACCATGCTCATACTTGCTTGGATGAGCCAAGAAAAGAGAACCAGGAGACAATTAGAGGTCACAGTACTTGTAAGGGAATAAGCCTGGGCCCAAGTGTTCAAGACTGACCATGACAGTGGCCAGCATAGGCACCTGGGAAAGGGGGCAGCCTTAGTCTTCCCACTCTCTGCAGAGGGGACCTTGACTCAGGGGTCCTGCTCTGGGCTGACTGACTCTGAGGGGGACCTTGCAGTGGGTGGGTGAGAGCGACTGCTTGCTTGTGTCCTCGAGGCGGGACAGGCACATGTTTCAGTGCTTGCCACCCTGTGGGTAGGAGCCGGGTGGCCTCTGAAACACAAGGTGTGCTTAACCATCTAAGCATTGTTTATGGAATCCCTCCTGCCTTGCACCTGAAGGGCAGAGCTGGAAAGGGCAGTGTGTGCAAAGGCCCTGAGGCCCTGAGGCCCTGAGGGAAGCTGAGTCTGGCTGAAGGAGGATGCACAGGAGGACGAGCCCTGGGTGACACAGTCTGTGAGCCCAGGGAAGCACTCACTCACACTGGCCAAATCTACTCTCTGTGCTCTCTCTGTCCCATGGGCAGGGCTCCAAGATAAGCCCCACATATCACCAATGAGCAGTCTTAAATTCAGGGTGGTGAAATCATTACTAAGGTCTTGTCCATGATACAAACACATAAGAAGGGGCCAGGGAGATAGCTCAGCACAATAAGCACTTGCCTGGCAAGCGCAGGGTCCTGAGTTCAATCTCTGGTACAAAAAAAAAACGTAGCAGAGATGGCATTTGAACCCCAGCCAGTCTCCAGAGCTCCTGCTTCCTGAATCAGACTTGCCCACCACTTCCCTGCAGTTGGAGACCAGAGGATCTTGAGCCCTCAGGATTACCTTGCTCATCTGCCTGATGGGAAGTGGCCCGCGGACACACAGGCACAGGTACAGCTTGCCTCCATGAGTGTCATTTAGGAACTCTCAGACAAAGAGAAACAACAGACACTGTTCCCGAGCTTGGTATGTGTTGCCCCACAGCATTCCCAAACAGGTTTCTGGCTTACTTGAAGGACGGCCACGTGCTCTGGTTTGCTCTTCGGAAACCCCTGTTCCACTAGCCGTCCAGGCTGATGAAGTGCTGTCTCCCCAAGGTCTACAGAGAGAAAGGCCCCGAGAAGCCCTTCTGCGACGGAACCAGGGATAGGGCCTTAGCCCAGCACTTCCAGGATTGATTTGTGCATGGAAGCCCTCCCAGCAGGGCTAGAATTGAAATTTTTTTCAGTTGCAATCATGGGAAATACTGGTCTTAGTAACTAAGAAGTTAAAATAGCCTCTCTGACTTTGGAGAAAAGAATTCTGATACATGTCAGAGAGCAGGTGAGAAAGTGAAGTGATGGAAAGAGGGGGTTCCTTCCCACAGAGAAAGGAGGAGCCACAGCAGGATGTGGCGGCCACCTTTAAGTCCACAGAAGGTTCCAAGTGGGCGAAGAGAGATCTCCTCCAGAACAGAGAGACAGAGTCGGAGAATATACCTGAGCCCCCCTGTCTGGCAGGGAGGGAGCTCCCCATCCACAGAGGTGTGCAAGCAGGATCTAGAAGGCTTTCACTCCATCTACATTCAGGATCTCCAAGGTGAAGAAAGGCCAGGCAGAAGCCAGCTATACTTAAGTCCCCTCTTCTCCTGCAAGTGGGCCTAAAGAAAGCAGGCCTGTCACATCCATCTGACATTAGGAAAATTCTTATAAATAAAATAGTTCCTATAAAAGCTGCATGAGTTCTCTCCAGTCCATCTCATCTCGACAGTAATAAAACCAAGCCCGTAACTCCAGCGTCATCTTGCCATCTACAAGAGGAAACGCTTATTTTAAGAAGTATAAAAAGAAAAGTAATTTACAGTCTATTAACATTTTAAAAAGTGTGTTAGCAGGCAGGGGGAACCCATTATGGTGCATGGAGGATCGCGCGCAGCCCAGACATTTCCCTTGGCCTCCATTGGGGCAGGATCGTGGCTGAGCCTCCGGCAGGCCGGGCCTGGGCTTCTGTCCTCCTCCCTCCCTGAGGAAGCCTTGGTGGAGAAAGGGAGGGGAGGACACAGCGGATGCTTGGGAGGCAGCAGAAGCTGGCGGGTGTGGGGAGGGCAGAGCTGGGTCCACTGCGAGCCTCGTCCCAAACTGCTGCCCACAAGCAGTGGATGGGCTAGAGGTAAGGAATCCTGCTGCCCTGGCTTTCTCAGGAAGTCTTAGTTTTCTAGCAGGACTTTGAAGGCTGGGGGCTGCAGCGGGGGAGTGACCCTGGCAGATGCCTGGCACAGAGTGGATCCTCACCGTCCCCCATCCCTGCCCAGCCACAGCCCCATGCTCAGTCCCAGGGCTGAACTCCACTCTGCGTGGGGAGGGGCAGAGCGGGTGGGCACGGATTTCAAACAACAAATCAAGGAAAATACATGGAAACAATTATAGAAGGATGGACTTCGAAAGAAAACAAATGCTCGCTCAGAGCACTGCAGCCATCCATGACCAGCCAGTGAGAGGAGGAGGGAGGCTCGGTGGGGGCAGGGGGCCAGGCAGGGGGCTGAGCAGGGCCAGCCTGAGGGGCCTGTGGGGCCGCAGTGGACCCTGACTCAGGCCTTCCCAGGAGGGCATCGCAAGTTGCCTTTCTAATACACACACAAAGGCACGCAGCCAGGTACAGACACACACACGCACAAACACACACACATTCACAGTAACTCACACGCACGCTCATGGCCAACAGAATCGGAGCACGCGCACACACGGCCCCAGGTCTTCCTCACCCATACAGGCACACCCACTCAGCCCGCCTCGGTGCCCACACACGCGTACACACGCCACTCCTCCCTCGCACTCATGCGTCTGCCCAGGGCTGCCCGCCACCACCCGCAGCTGCCCACAAGTGCCCACGTGTGCCTGTGCACAGACTACGCCTACTCTGTCGCCTACACTGTGCACTTCTGTCCACGCAGGCTGGACAGACCCACAGCTGGACACACAGCCCCGCTCACAGCCTCATGCACGGCACACGTACGTGCCAAGCACAGAGACGTGACACGTGTACATGGACACACACACACACGCACGCTCCTGCCAAAGCCTCCCCCACAGGGCATCTCATACCCTGGCCCCTCCTCCCTCTGCCCTGTGTTTTTGCAGCTGTCTTTTGTCTCAGAGCTTAGGGAGGGGGCAGAGAGCAACTGGGGGGTGGGCACCAGCCCTAATCAAGAATCTCACGGCCCCCACGGTGAAGGCCCTTGGTAGAGCCCCCACACCAGCTGGGAGAGGGCCCAGAGCTGGCTTTGTTAGCAGAGCCCTGCTTGGAGACCACGTCCCCATCAGAGGCCTGGGCTCCAAACACGCTGTGCGAGGCAGATCCAGGCCATCCCCACTCACTCCATCCCGTGGGCCTGGGGAGCCCCTCCCTCTCCCAGCCTTTCCCAGGCTTGGTTGGGGGGGGGGTTATAGACCTCAGACCCCAGGGTACTGAGGGGCTTGCAGTGCTTTTAGAGTTTGGGCCTGAAGCAGCCGCTTCCCAGGACCTCGAGGGGAGGCGAGGCGAGGCTGCCCTCTCTGTGCAGCAGCCCAGGCCTCACAGCACCCACTGAGTTCACCTCTGCCCTGGCCTTCGGCCTGTACCCCCACCCATGCTCACCCACCCTTCTCCTTAGCAGGAGTAGCTCCAACCCACCACCTTCAATCCGGCCTAAGCACCTCTTCCAGGGTGCTCTCTAGGCCCCTCTGCATCCCCTTGTCAATTTCAGGCTGTCATTTTTATCCTGAGATGCGAGA
>PVKN010043965.1:0-10157 GCA_004027915.1 Capromys pilorides
GTAGGCCCTTATACCACTGAGCTATCTCCCTAGCCCTTGGGAGAGTTTTCACTGGTCCAGTTGAGATGACATGACCATCTCTGACCCTGCCCTCGACTGGAAGATTTTAGTGTTCTGATTGACCAGGCTTGAAGCTAAATTGGAATTCCATTTCCCTACTTTCATAGGGCCTGAGGGGATATGAGGTGTTTAGAGGAGAGAGTGGCTATTAGACAACCAAAACCAACAATGCAACACCAAAGCACTGTAGGACAAAAGTGTAGACTGGATTCTTTAGTGTGCGTTTCAGTTTGCGGTCATTTGCTATAATCTGTTACCACTTAATTTATTATTTTGTTTTCTTCTGCAGCTTTCCTTCATCTGCTTAAAACCACACAAATAACATATAAATATATTCTTTTGGTAAATATCTTACTGAGAAGTCTCTTAGTGAAGCAGTTTCTCTCAATCTGCCTCCCGGTCCCACACTTAAAAGGAACCTCAATAATTCTTTGTTGTGTGCATTCTTCTAGATGTTTCTTCTGTGCCTTTACAAGTATGACTGTGTGGGTTTTTAATGTTTTTCTTTTATTTACTGTTCATGTTTAAATTTTTGAACGAATAAATTTTCACGGTTTGGACATCAAAAACTATATAAAAACCCTTTGTGAAAATTCTCCCCATTCCTCTTCTGTATTCATTACGTTCTATTCCCTCAATAGGTACCATTTGTTGTTGATTTCTTGTTTGCCCTCAGCAGTTTTTATGCATGTGTAGTTCACTACAAATATATATCATATGGAGAGTCCCAATTGCTTTTTCCTCTGCGCAGAAACTTTGGCTACTATTCCATGCTCATGCAGAACTTGTTTAACCATTTCACTTTTGATGGGAGGTTGGGGTTATTTCCAGTTATACCCATTGAACATTAAACCTCTGCCATGGTGAAAGCCTTAGACAAACATCAGTGTGCGTATCTGCCAGGGTTGCTTTAGATACAGTTCTAGAATCAGAAGTGTGTCTGGCCAGGTGTGGCAATGCATGCCTGTAATCCTAGCACTTGGGAGGCTGAGGCAGGAGGATGAGTGTGAGTTTGAGACCAGCCTGGGCTACAAAGTGAGCGTAAGGCCAGCCTGAACTGCACAGCGAGACCCTGTCTCAGACAGACAAGAGAAAAAAGTGTAAGTGTCTGGGGGCTGGCTAGCGGGTTAGTTCAGTTGTCTAAAGTGCCTTCCTCAGCAAAATCAGTCAGGGGCAAGGGACTGCGGTTCAGTCCCCAGCACTACATGCCACACCGGACCTGCCCTTAAGGCAGCCTGAGCCAGCCAAAACAACAACAACAACGGAATCCTTCTCAAAAGTGTGTCAGTCATGCAGATGCACCTTTTGCATACTGATAGGAACCGCCGAACGAGTGGCCTTCCAGAAAGGCCCCACCAATTTACACCAACAACCTCAGTGGCCGAGTGTGCCCAGCTCCCTGCATTTTGCCAACACTAGCTACTCTCCATCTTCTATGTACTTGCAAGTCTGCTGGATAGCCCAGCATCAGGATATCATGGGAATTTGCATTTGCCTGCTGAGTGGAGAGATCAGACATCTTTTTTTTTTTAATGTATTTAGTACAGGGTCTGCAGGGTCTCACTACACAGATAGGACATAGTGATCCTCCTGTTTTCAGCCTCCCGAGTGCTGGGATTACAGGCTTGTGGTGTACATGGTGCACCACCATGCCCAGTCTCATTTGCCATCTCAGCACACCTCTGGGGTGGGCAGCCAGCCCAGAATGCTGGGGATTGAACCCTGGTCTCTGCACTTGTCTAAGCAGATGCTTTAGTCCACTGAGCTATCTGGCTGACTTCGTACATCTTCTTATGTGCGATTTCTTCCATGTGTTGCCTGTTCACATCTGATACCAATGCCCCCACCCCATGCTGGGGCTTGAAGCTGGGGTCTTCATGCTGAACTACATCCCTAGCTTTTAATTAATTAATTAATTAATTTATTTATTTAGTCTTTTTGAGACAGGGTCTTGCTATGCAGTTCAGGCTGGCCTTGAGGCCACTTTTGTAGCCCAGGCTGGTCTCTAACTCACACTGATCCTCCTGCTTCAGCCTCCCAAGTGCTGGGATTACAGGCGTGCGCCACCACATCTGGCTCATCTTAGCTTTTTTTTTTTTTTTTTTTTTTGTGGTACCCAGGGATTGAACTGAGGACCTTATGCTTGCCAGGCAAGCACTTATTCCATTGAGCTATCTCCCCGGTCTCATCCTTAGCTTTTAAAGATTTTATTTTATTTGTTTGCTTTTTGAGATGGGATCTCACCTATGTAGTTCAGGTTGGCCTTGAGCTCACTATTAGAATACAAGCTAGCCTCCAACACATCATAGTTCTCTTGAGTCAGCCTCCTGAGTGCTGAGATTACAGATGTGGGCCACCATGCCTAGCTTTCTAGCCTTTTTTAAAATTTTGAGACAAAGTCTCACTATCTCCCTAAATTGCCTAGACTGAGTTCAAATTGAGAACCTTAGGCTCAGCCTCCCTGTGTGTTGGTGTTGTAAGCAGGTGCCATCACACCTAGCCAGCCTATTTCTCTCTGGAACATTCTTTTTCTTTGCTGAGACCATATATTGAACACATTATAATAAAGGCCTATAAAAAATAAAAAAGGCCAGGTGTGGTGGTTCACGCCTATAATCCCAGCACTTGGGAGGCTGAGGCAGGAGGATGAGTGAGTTTGAGACCAGCCTGGGCTACAAAAGTGAGCTCAAGACCAGCCTGAACTGCATAGCAAGACCCTGTCTCAAAAAGATAAAACATTAAAAAAAATCATGATAAATAAAAATAATAAAGGCCTATTGTGTGGCAGGCACTGTTTGTTCCAGGCACGCAGGACACCTTGGTGATCTTGATGTAGCCCCTGCGCTCTTGGGGCTGCCATTCTAGAAACCAAAAGGGAATTAAAAACAAACCAAGACATTTACTCAGTGGTGGCAAATGCTGGAGAGAGGAAGGAAACTGGATAGAGAATGCTCTCATTGTTAAAGAAACTAGTTCCTTGCGCTAATAGCTGCCATGTATTTTTTCCAGTTTGTCATTTGCCTTCTAGCTACATTCAATTACATCTATACATTTTGGTCAGTGCAGAAATATTTTTATGCAGCCGAATTTATACATCGTTCCCTTTATGGTTTTCATGCTTGAAAAGCTTTTTTCCTTCCCTGTGTTATCAAAGCATGTGGCCAGGTTTTCCTCTAGTGTCTTATGAACTGACTTATTTCACTTAGGCCTTTAATCCATCTGGAACTGCTTTCAGCACAGAGAGCAAGGAAAGGATCCAGCTAAATTGCTCAGCCAGTTGGCCCAGGACTGCTCGTTAGATAATCCATTTTCCCCTTGAGGATTTAAAATGGTGTGTATGAGAGCTGGGCATGGTGTCGCTTCCCTGTAATCCTAGCGTTCAGGAGGCTGAACCAGGTGGATCACGGTGAGTTTGAGGCCAGCCTGAACTACACAGCAAGACCCTGTCTCAAAATATCAGTGAATAAGTAGAATAGCATCTATGATATATTTTCTTTTGTGTATTTAGGACTGCTTTTGTGCTATCCTTAGCAACCACACTGACCATCCACATCATGATAGCTATTTATTTATTTTACAGTACTGGGGATTAAACCCAGTGCTTTCACACTGAGCTTTATCCCAGCCTGCCTTTCTTATTTATTGTACTTATTTTTTATTTTGAGACAGGGTCTTCCTAAGTGGATAAATTGCCCAGGCTGGACTCACACTTGTGATCCTCCTGCCTCAGCCTCCCAGCGTGTTTGAATTACAGGTGGATGCCACCATGCCCGGCTGTGTATTTATTTTTTATATTAGGCCAAGTTGACACTTTGGACAAATTCACTTTTCTGGGCCTCAGTTTCCTCTGTAAAAGCATTTGGGTTGAAATCTTGCAGGAAGAAAGTGCCTGCCCGGCAGAGGGAAGAACAAAGGCACAGCCAGAGGCAGGGCCTAGCTTAGTGTGCCCCAGTGTCCATCGGAGGAAGGGCGGCGCTTCTAGAGGGGACATCCTGGGGAGAGTGGAACAGTGGCCCAAGTCGAGTGCTTCGGTTGTCATCTTGAGGGCACCGGAGAGTTACAGCATGATCAGGAGGGAAGGGGGCGCCTGCTGACCCCGCCCGTTTCCACAGTCGATGGAGTCCCAGGTGGAGGAGTGGTACCGCGAGGTGGGAGAGTTGCAGGCGCAGACGGCGGCGCTGCCGCTGGAGCCGGCGAGCAAGGAGCTGGTGGGCGAGCGGCAGAACGCGGTGGGCGAACGCCTGGTGCGCCTGCTCGAGCCGCTGCAGGAGCGCCGCCGCCTGCTGCTGGCCTCCAAGGAGCTGCACCAGGTGGCGCACGACCTGGACGATGAGCTGGTGAGGCGCTCGGGGGCCTTGGGGAGGGACTGGGACGGCGAGGGGCGGGGCTCGAGGGTGGGCGGGGCAGGTCGGGACGGGGCGGGGCAGAGGGCCAAGGGACTGCAGGAGTTGCTCCTTCAGTTTTTCCCTTTCTCTTCAACCTCCCATGCTCATTTACTCCGTTTTTCTTTTTTTTTTTCTTTTCCTGTTTTTTAATTGAGGTATCAGAGATTGAGCCTAGGATCTTTGCACTGAACTACAGTCCCAGCCCCCACCCACCCACATTTTTTTTGACACATAATCTCTTTAACCTGCTAAAATGTCCAGCCTGGGCTCAAGCGCATGCAATCCTCCTGCTTCAGCTTCTCTTAAAGCCCCTGCTCATTTACACCGGCCTCATTTATTTACTGTCAATCGCTCATTGATTTATTCATGAATTCACACATTTTATTTTTTTTTATTTTAACTTTATTTATTTACTTATTTATTTTCTTATGGCCCTCTCAGCCTGCCCTGTGGATGGGGCTGCCGCAGCATGTGGTGCTGGGGATCAAACCGCAGTCTCTGTGGTTGTCAAAGCTTGCCTAAGTAGATGCTTTAGACTGCTGAGCTATCTCACTGGCCCAGAAGTCACTCAGCTTAAATTCACTACTGTATCCTTTATTCCTTTCCCACTTGAGTATTTACTTATTGCTTGCTTATTCACTCACCTTCTCATCTATTCAGTTCCTCGTTCAATCGCTCACCTCCTGACTTGCTCATTTTTTCATCCACTCCCTCACTGGTTTACTTTCCTGGTTGTTCTGGGTCCCACTCTATGCTTGGATGATACTGGGAGCCACAGGCAACCAAAGCAGACACTGTTGCTGCCCACAGAGAGGCAGCGACCAAAGGGGGAAGCGATCTTCCCCAGTCAGTGACAACCCTGGGAGATCAGCGCCATCATGGTGCACTGGGGGACCTTAACAGTCCAGAGAGGTTATCTGAGCTGAGACCAGAAGGAACAATACAAATGAGAGAGAGTGGGAAGGGAATTCCGAGAACCAGGGCCTGCAGGTGCCTAAGCCTGCCCCAAATCAAAAGAGAAACAGCCTGTCCATAGAGGAGGGTGGAGACGGGTCTATGTGGACCCTTAGGAAGGGCACCAGGTACCCTGCAAAGGGCCTGAATGTCAGCTGGGAAGCAGTGGTCCTTGGGTGCATTCTCCCATTGACCTGATCCCTGGCTTCTCCCAGGCATGGGTTCAGGAGCGGCTGCCGCTGGCCATGCAGACAGAGCGAGGCAGCAGTTTGCAGGCTGTCCAGCAGCACATCAAGAAGAACCAGGTGGGTTGAGCCTGGCTGGGAGCCAGTGGGGGTGCATTTGGATACAAGCACTAGAAATCAACTGTGAAAGTGGTTTAGGGCATGTTAGGAATCCACTGGCTTTTGTCATTGAAAAGATCATGGACAGCAGGTGGATACATCCAGGTGCTTTAGATATTCCATGATTCTGTGTGTGTGTGTGTGTGTCTGTGTGTGTGTGTGTGTGTGTGTGTGTGTTGTTAGGTTCGTTCTACAACAAATTCAGGTTTCCATCCTTCCAGCAAAGCCAAAGAGAATGGCTGACTCAGAAATTTCGGCAGTAGTCCCAGGGGTAGTGCTTAGTACCTGACTTGAGTCACATTCTCAGTACTGAACTAATCATAATGGTCAGGGCTTTGGACTGTTCTTAGCCTGGCAGCAGGGATGGGGCCTCCCCTGGGGCCTCCTGCTGCACTTGCTGGGAACATAATTGCCAGCACTGAGACAGAGGCAGGGGCTCCCCAGAGGACAATCAGGGTCCTGAGACTATAAGTAAAGTGAATGCTATGGGACAACAGAAGAACAACAAACAAAATCTCAAAGCACCCTTAGGGCCTGTAGTGCCAACTACTTGAGAGGCTGAAGCAGGAGGACTACAAATCTGAGGCCAATCTGGAGAATTTAAAACAATCAAAAAGCAAACATACAAACCCAAGTAAACAAACAAAAAAACCTTTCAGAGGAAAAAAAAAAAAAAAAAGATCACCTCGAAGCCACATGAGGTCGGGGAGGGAACACTTGAGCCCCCAAAATCTCTGGATCTGTGTTCTCTCTGGGCTTCAGTTACCACATCCAAGTAAGCAAAGAGTTGGTCTAGCATAGCTGTTTTCAGACTCTATGGCAGAGGAACCCTTTGGTTAAAAAAATTATTTCAGTAAAGCCCAAAGACACATGAAAGAGGAATAATAATAATAATGTTATATTGATGAAGATTTATCATGTACTTAAATACTATTCTAGGGGTTTTGTTGATTATGTAATCTCATTGGTAAGGTAGGTATTGTCATCTTCCCATTTTTAAGGGGTATTGGAGGTTGAACTCAGGGCCTTCAGCACAGTTCAAATTTCCAGTCCTCCTGCCTCAGCCTCTGAAGTGGCTGGGATTATAAGCAGCTACCAACAGGCCTGGCTCAGCCAGACCTAGATCTAACTACTCCAAGATTTATCATGCAGCACCAAGGTAGGCACCTAGAGGCCACCAGTGGCCACCTGATCTTAGCAAGTTCCTTATCCTCTCTGCACCTCTATTTCCTGGTCTGTAAAAGGAGAATAATAATGTAGTCTTGCTCTATTGCTGGGCTGAGGGATAGCTTTGTCTGCATGACATAAAACCTTTCCCTACTGAGGCAGCTGGCAGGAAACAGGCACTGAGGAAGTGTTCCCAGGAAGAGTTTCCATTTACTGATGGAAGAAACTGAGGCACAGGACAAGTTATATAAGGTTACCAGTTAGGTAACCATCTTGTTGAGTCCTCTGAGTGTTTCTGCGTCTTTTTTTTTTTTTTTTTTTTTTTTTTTTTTTTTTTTTTTTTTTTTTTTTTTTTTGGTGTAAGAGCTCTTCATTGAAAACTAATTTAAACTTAAGAAAGCACAAGGGAGCAGGGGGATATCTTGCTGCAAGCAAATGACAACAAACATGAAATGACCTTGAAAGGGAAAGGAGAGCCTTTGCCTTTTCACATTCTCAAGAGGAAGTAGAAAGAAGCTATAGTTTTTGTTTGTTTGCTTTTGTGTCTCTTTCGTCTGTCTTCTTATCTCCAACACGCAGACTGCTTTCCCCTTCTTTTTCAGCTCTGGGATTACTTTCTTTGTTGTCCTTCAGGGTACAGTCAACATAATGATACAGGGGGAAAATGAAACTTCCAACCTAAAAGATACCTGCACGAGTTTGTGTTCTCTAAAACCAAAGAATGAATTTTAAGAACAAACAGAGGTTACAGGCAAAACAGATTTATTAGGGGAAAGAAAGCTCCTGTCTGAGAGAGGAACAGGAGGGGGGTGTCCCGAACAGGTTGCTCCCTGTTTCTGCATCTTGATCTGATAACACCAGGGTATGTGTGTGTAAAAATGTGATTTGCACACTTTGCAGTCATCACTTAGGATCTCCGGTTCCTAGCCTCCCACCCTGGCACACACCAACACCTGCAGATAATCAGTGTTCTAGAAAACAGCATGTGCAGTCTGCACACATCTTCCCCTGTGCGTCAAACCACCTCTAGGGGAAGATACTGAGCCCAAGGGAAATGTTATGTAAATAGTTGGTATTCTGTGTTGTTTAGGGAATATGCCAAGGAAAAGAACAAGGTCTGCATGATCAGATCATGTGCTTCCATAGTTTCTGTCGCTGGGGGTTGGAGCCGCCCATGCACAACCCACAACTGTGGGCGAGCAGGAAGTTGCTAAGGAGCCCTATCCTGGGCCCGAGGTATCCCAGCTACTGGCTTCTGTCGGTTATCTCCAAACAACTGGAGTCAGCCTCCTGGGTTCAAATCCTGTACCCCTTTTGCTAGGTCTTTGTACTTTGTACCTGCCTTCTCTTGTTTTCCCACAGGGGCAAGAGCGAGTGGTGGGGGAATACTTGCATAGTACTTGCCACGTGGTGAGGGCATGCATTTGTTAGAGCTCCAAGGGCCCAGCCTGTGGCAGGGGCTCATGCGGCCGGGCGCAGTGTGTGATTGCCCATCTCTTCCCGACCTTCCCTCCCCAGGGTCTGCGGCGCGAGATTCAGGCCCACGGGCCGCGCCTGGAGGAGGTGCTGGAGCGCGCGGGCGCGCTGGCATCGCTGCGCAGCCCCGAGGCGGAGGCGGTGCGCCGCGGCCTGGAGCAGTTGCAGAGCTCCTGGGCCGGACTGCGGGAGGCGGCGGAGCGGCGGCAGCAGTCGCTAGACGCCGCCTTCCAGGTGGAACAGTACTACTTCGACGTGGCTGAGGTGGAGGCATGGCTGGGCGAGCAGGAGCTGCTCATGATGAGTGAGGACAAGGGCAAGGTGCGCCCGGGCTGGGGGTGTGGGGATCCTGGGGGCGCTGGAGTCGGGGCCCGGCTACTGCCGCCTCATCGCGGGCGTCCTGTGCCCCTAGGATGAACAGAGCACTCTGCAGCTGCTCAAGAAGCACCTGCAGCTGGAGCAGGGCGTGGAGAACTACGAGGAGAGCATCGCGCAATTGTCGCGCCAGTGCAGGGCGCTGCTGGAGATGGGGCACCCGGACAGGTGGGCGGGGCCAGATGGGGCGGGCTATTTTCTGGGCAAGAGTCTAGCGGGATCTCCAGCTCTGCTCTTGGAACTGGGGCATTGTTGGGGACTTGAACTTTGAGGTGGGAGGGACATTCATTGCTGCCTGCTGGAGCGGAATGAAGATGCCTAGAGCATTGGGATTCTGAGAGTGCGCAAAGCAAGACCCGTGGCCTAGCGGGGCCGGAAGTGGAACAGATGGACTAGGCATTGAAGGCAGGAGTGCTCCATCTCCACCTGGGTCACTAGATGCAAAGGTCGAGGGATGAACGCTAGAAATTGGGTGGCAGACAAAAACAGCAAAAGAAAACTGTGAGTGAGCCTTGGGCAGAGCACATCATGCTATGGATGCAGAGCTTCCTTTCGGGTTCTGAGGTCCAAGTACCCAGCTGGCTGACCCCAAGACATACAGGGAACAGTCCTGCCTGAGGGGGCATGGCCTCACCCAAAGATTCAGGGCAAACAGGGTCTTGCCTTGGGAACGTAGGTTTGGAGGCTGTGGCAAGGCCCCAGAAGTCTCAAGGGCTCTCCCTGTCCCTCCTGTCCTCATCAGCGAGCAGATCAGCCGGCGGCAGTCGCAGGTGGACCGTCTGTACGTGGCGCTCAAGGAGCTGGGTGAGGAACGCAGGGTGGGCCTGGAGCAGCAGTACTGGCTGTACCAGCTCAGCCGCCAGGTGGATGAGCTGGAGCACTGGATTGCAGAGAAGGAGGTGGTGGCCGGCTCGCCTGAGCTGGGCCAGGACTTTGAGCACGTCTCGGTGAGCACTGTTAGGAATAACAGTGATAGATACCCGTAGCCACTATGTAGGCTAAGGTTCCCTGGGCCTCGGTTTCCACATCTGTAGAACAGGGATAATGGTATCATTCATCTCTTGGCTCTGGTATGAGGCAAACTAGTATAACCTAAAGCAACTGGAGGGCCAGGGATATAGCTCAGTAGCATAGTGCCTGCCTGGCAAGCACAAGGTCGTGAGTGTTAGGTCCAAACCCACACAGTCGACTAGACCAGGCATTCTGATGTGAGTAGAAGATTTATTGGGGGCATCAAGCAGGCTGGCTGTCTAGCGGACCAAGACAGCAGCAAACAAATGGGGGCAGGAGACGTTATAGGATCTTTTAAGGAGGGTGATCGTGGGCCGGAGCAGCCCGGTAACAACCAGATCACGAGTTTCGGGGTGAGGTGGAACAGCTAAATTTAGGTGGGCAT
>PVKN010043966.1:0-10159 GCA_004027915.1 Capromys pilorides
AGACTCCTTCTTTCTCATTGATGCCTATGTTAATCTTTGCATCATCTTGCAGGTATTAAATTATTTTTTCCTGCATCCCAGTTGTTTTTAAGAGATCTTTTCTTACCTTTTCATTAGCTGCAATAGAGCTTGTGATTGAGGTCTTAATTTCCTGTATAGCACTTTGAATCTGTTTCATGCAGTCTATTACTTTCCTGTATTGCTCATTCAAGGATTCCATCATTTTTCTATTTTCCTCTATTTTTTAAATCAGTGTCTTCTTTATAAGCACTAAGTGCGTCTTTCATTATAGTTATCATTTCTTTTTTTACTTTGGAAATTATTTCTGGGGGCCGGTTAGATGACTCAGTGGTGTAAAGCGCCTGCTCAGGCAAGCTCAGGCAACCACAGGGACTGCAGTTCGATCCTGGCACCACATGCTGCATCAGCCCTACCCCCAGGGCAGGTTGAGCCAGCCATAATAAAAAAAAAAGAAATTATTTCTGACCTGATTTCCTCTATACCTTTCTGAAGTTGTTTATTTACTTTAGATGTTATTATTTCAGAGATTTCAGGTGTGTGATTTTCAATTTCTTCTGTGCTATCATCTCCTGTATTTGTTCTGGATGGGTTTGGGGCCTGAGAGTGCATTTTGCTCCTTCTCTTTGTCATTTTATATAGCCCTGTCTTTTAACCTTTGGGGAAGAGCTTTGGTAGAGTTCTTACCTGGCTCTACGAAGTTCAAACTTGTCCAGGTGGGTGTGGGTTGGGTCTGGCTGCTGAGCTCCACTTCTTCCTGCTGTAGCCCTTGGAGGTGAACCTGATGTGCCACTCTGGCAAGATGTTCTGCTCCTGGATCAGCTGGATGGGTGTTGTCTCTAGTCTCTGTGCAGGAAGTTCTGCCTCTGTTTTCCACACTGGGCCTGTCGGATGGATGAAGTTCCACTCATACGCCAGGCCTTGTTGCTGGGTCAAATGAGTTTCGCAAAAGATTTCTTAGTAAGCATGGAATCTTATTAAAAAGTATTCACATAACCATGTAATAAGATGACCATTTCTATTTTTTCTAGCTTCTCTTTAACTTCTGGATATCCCTATTTTCGTTTAAAATGTTTTAAAAAAATTTGTAGCTATACAGTGTGCAACCCTAGTTTATAGTTGTAAAGAGACATTCCCTGTTACTACTCTAAGATGCTAAGAAATTCATAGGCAGAACCTGCAACAAAAAGCTCCCCTTTGCATAAAGAAGAGAGACGACCCTCATGTCCTTTCTGAGGCATTTCTGGAATGCAGAGCTCTTTCCCACAATTAGACCCTGGTGGGTGTAGTGAAGTGTTCTCTAAAGAGCAGTGTCTATCTCTATTTAGTCTGCCTCTATCTGCTTCAGGCTACTGTTACCAAAAATACAAGCTGCTCAGCATTTTTGGAGCTACCCTGTCAAATAGACAAACCAGATTCTGTGTTAAGCTATACAGCAGCCGCATGCATCCCCTCCAGATGTTTGATGACACAGAAAGAACTTATTCTGTTGTTTGGGGTTCATCAAAACCACATCCTCTGTGTTTTCACACGATGGGTACCCCAGGATATGGATGATATAAAGAAGATGGGGACATCTGGCATTCTTTAGGGAAGACAAACTTGGCATTGGCCACATTGCCATGTGACATGAAGTTAAGTTGTGTGATGTGACTTTAGAATATATATTTCAAAAGTAGAGCAAATGTGCCCCAAATTTAGTGTTTTTTGAGAAACACCCAATGAGCATCTCTTTGGCTGGCTTATTACTAATATTTAATTGCTAAAGAAATAATGTTTATTAACTGAATAAACATTCAGTTAATTCCAGTGAATCATGGTTAACATATATTGTGAATGTTTAGTAAGATGTTACATGTTTGGATGCATATTCTTTATTGTCAAGAAGTAATAGAGTTTAACATACATGTATCTGTAAGATCTACTTTTGATTATATTATTCAGGACCTATCTCTTCTTCCTACCCCATTTGATTTTTTTTTTTGTTTTTTGGTCCTGAACATGTACATTAAAATTTCATAGTACTGGGAATATCTGTCTCTCTCCCTTTGTATGTCATGGTTTTTATTTCATAAAAGCTGCTGCCATGTCATATGGTGTATTTGTATGTATTTGTGTGTTGTACACTATACATTGTGAACCTTTGACATTGGCATCTTTCTCCCGACATGATGCCTGGGAGTGTGGATGTCCTCAGCTTTGCTTCTGGCTTTTAGAAGTTATAGTACACACATTTATACACAGCTTTTCAGTAACAAATTCATTTCTCTAGGATAAATCCCTTGAAGTGTCATTGTGTGATTGCATGGTATGTGTGCTTGCATGTTTAACTTTGTACAGAATTGCTAAACTGTTTTAAATCCTGGACTACTTCCTATTTCTAAGAGCAAATATTAGTCCTAGTTGCTTTGTATTCCGGTCAGCATACAGTATTGCAGTCTGTTTTTTAATTCATTTGTTTGGTTCCTCATCCTGGTGATATTTAGATGTGGCTTTTTCATTTCCCTGGTGGCTGATGAGGTTAAGCACCTTTGCTAGGTTTATTTTCCATCTGTATGTTCTCTTTAGTGAAGTGGATGTCCAAATATTTTATTCATTTTTTATGGCTTGAGGCTTTTTTCTTTTACTCTTGAGATCTGAGAATTCTTTATGCATTCTGGATACAAACAATTCTTTTGTCATATGTTCTATCTTTATCTGAACCTTGACTTTTCTTTCTCCTAAATATCTTTCAGAGCAGAAGGATTTGAGCAAAAGTCAAAACTATCATTTCTTTCCTTTTATATATTCTTCATTTTGTATCATATTTAAGAAATTTCGATGAACCTCAAATTAAAAAGGTTTTCTCCTTTATGAAGTTTCCTGAAAAGACTCCTACAGTCTTTCTCTACCACTTGAGGGCTTTTGCTCAAGAGGCCAGTGCAGTACAAGCAGGAGCCCAGGACTGGCGGGACACAGATGTTTGATTGTGTTAATGTGATGTGCTGAAAAGGCCATGTTTTCTGCATCCCTAGCACCACAGACCCTGGTCCCTGGGAACTGCAGACCTCCTGCGCACTGGACGCCCTGTGCCACCCAGTGCCACAATCCATATGGTACCCTAGCAAGGTAGAGGCTTTGGTCATACATACAGCTGTGCTTCCTGGTGCTAAGTAGGTGTGGCACCTCACATACCGAAGAACCAAAGCCAGTCCCTGGGCCTGAGCTGCTGGTATCTCAGTTTCCTGGAGAAGCCGTACACCTCTATGCCTTAGAAAGTGAGTCCGCACAGCAATACTTCTGGGTCACACAGGACTCAGAAGTCTTGGAAGCCAGCTCCCCAGCTGCACTGAGCATCTGTCCCCTGGGTCCCAGCAGCCCTACAGCTGCTTCTGGGCTGTGCAGGACTCAATGCCAAGAGAGATTCCCTCACCCAAGCCTCTTTACCTTAGTGAAGATATGAATAGGAGGGTCCCTAAAAATCTGTAGCAGCCATGACCACTGCCACACACTCCTGGGGCGTAGACCACCAGAAGATCTGTAGTTATCACTGTCATTAACCAAACTGATGAAATTGCTTGAATTCTACCCCACTGGGCCGTGTGGAACCACAGCCACTGTACCTGCCCAGGCCAGGACCCTCAAGCCCATTGGCAGAAAAAAGCCACAAAAGCCACTCTGTGAAGACTCTAAGATCCACATCCATCAATAACATAAGAACACAAGAAACTTGAGAACGTGAGGAAACAGAACATGGCCCAGAGAAGAGCCACATGGTCATCACAACTGCTATAAAAAAGATTTTCATAAAGTTCACCATCATTTCTTATTAAAAATTCTCAATAGTTTGGGTATACAAGAAAGTTCTTCAACAAAATAAAAGTCATGTGTGGAAAAACCCAGTTACCATAGTGAGTTTAGAAAAGCTCAAAGCTTTTTTTTTTTTACAAAGATCCAGGGGAAGACAAGAATGTCCAGACTCATACTAACAGCCTTAGCAGGATCAATAAACCATAAAGATAAAATAAAATAAAACTAAAAGGGGTGCAAATGCAAAAGGAAGTAAAATTTTCTCTCTTTTGTCTTTTTGAGGCAGGGTCTTGCTGTGCAGCTCAGGCTGGCCTTGAGCTCACTTTTTTAGCCCAGGCTGGTCTCAAACTCACACCAATCCTCCTGCCTCAGCCTCCTGAGTGCTGGGATTACAGGCATGAGCCACAGGAAGTAAAATTTTCTTAATAGATGACATGATTTTATGAGAAAAAAACCTCAGAGATTTTACACACACACACACACACACACACACACACACACTATACACACACAAACACACTCTGCAGGAACTGACTTCAAATGAGTGCTTTTAAGTAAAGTTGCAGGATAAAAGATCAGCATGCAAATTTCAGTGATATTTTTATACATAAATTCTGACCTAACTAAAAGCAAAGTTAAAAAAAACTCACAATTCTATTAAAATGGAGTTTCTAAAATCCTTAAAACATAGGGGGAATAGATTTAAAGTAGGGAAAAATCTTTCCAATGAAACCTGTAAGAAATTGGTGAAAGAAATTAACAAGGCACACAAAGAAATGGAGAGATTTCCTATGCTTATGGGATGAAAGAAAATATTGTTAGAATGTCTGTAATATTTAAAGTCACACATAGATTGAACATAGTGTCTTTCAAAATCCCAATGGCTTTCTTCACAGAAACAGGAAGAAATTCTAAAATATGTACGGAAACATAAAAGACTCAGAATAGCCAAAATTACTCAGAGAAAGACAAACGAAGCTGGAGGCAGTGCACATCTTGATTTAAAATTATGTTGCAAAATGATAGCAATCAAAACAGTATGGTACTATAAAAACAGATCTATGCCAGTAGGACTGTAACAGGAAGTGGAAACACTGAAATGACACCCAGAATTTGGAGGCAGATTTATTTTATACCAATAGGCACTGACTGGGATCACTTCCAAAATATCAGGCCTGGTGGTCTAGGCTTCTATGGGTTAAGCAAGCAGGAAATACAGGACAGAATGGCTTGTCAAGTTGGGTTTTGGCTTATACAATGTGTATCGCGATAACCAGCTACGCGTCACAGTGACCAGGCGTTTCTAAGCAACAGAAGCAAGCAGAGCCGAAATAGGAACTATTAATGGGATGACTAAGAAACGGAAGCATACTGGCTGGGGTGGGGGCACTTCCTGTTGCATTAGGATGTCTGTAATATTTAAAGTCATGCATAGATTGAATATAGTGTCTTTCAAAATCTTTTAGATGTGATCTTTGGATCTGAAGCTCAGCTAGACGCAGTCCTTGTTTACACCTTAGCCAAGACCTCCAGGCTGAAAGTTTTCTCACCAGGCATCTGTAGTTTATTTCCATTATTATAGGTTTTCTCCCTAAGTTCACCCTGGCAAGATGGTGATGGAATTCATCTCACCTAGGAAAATGCCCATTGCACTTTGAACACTCAAGTCTTTGTCAAGTATTCGGCTTTTCCATTCTCTTGGGTAAACTGTCCATAGAGTTTAAGGCAAACACCACAGATAGCAGGGTGCAGGGAAGCAAGAACAAGGGTCAGTGGCCTGAAAACACACAAAAAAATTGAGGGGAACAGGTGTGGAGCAGTCCTACGAATGACAGCCTCACACTTCAGTCATGCATGTGGCGCATGGCTGCTATGAAAGTGAAGTCAATAAGCTTAATTGATATCTTATTATCTTTAGCAACAATAATAACACATAACTATAATTCACATTTATTTAGCCTTCACATGCCTGAAAAGATAGTACTTGTACTCACATAATATAAATCTCAATATTTCGTCGGGGTCTTGCTCAGGTTTCCTGAGAGTCTTGGGCCGCAGGGATATGATGATATATCTAAGACTGTCTTACCATTGCTCTAAATTTTCATGCATTTTGTTTGTAGAATAAATTAGCAGGAACTTCTACTTTTTGGTAGATGTCTGTACTGTAATGGTGTGGTACTCATTTTCCCAATCAACAGACATATACAATTAAATTATGAGCGTAGATAGTTAAATATTGTGACATGAAAATGGTCTTGCATGTGAAAAGAATCAGTTCATAAAACTCAACATATATAAATGATGCTACATAATATATCCACTTCTAGATGGTCATAATGGATATTATAGGTAGTATGAAAAATGTCATACTCAGGAGTGAAAGAAGTAATAATTTTACCCCAAAAGGGAATGACACAAGACTAGATGATTCCAGAAAACGTACTAGACAGGCGTCACGTCGCAAAAGTTAGTGATCAGAGTAAAATATTGAAACAGGGCAAGGGTTCACCTGGCAAGTTTTAGTCTTTCTGCATCACCTCTGTCAGGACTTGGAAATCGCTACAGAACTATTGTCTCTAGCTGTCAAGTTGCAGAGTCCTGGGCTTAGCAGACAGAATTCGTCCAGCATAAATAACATGTGATGTTAATTCTCACTTGTATCTGAGAAGATTTATTTGAAAGCAGGGTTTAAAATCCTCAACATTTGTTTTCTTTACAGTAAGGCTGCATCAATCATCTTTCTTTCATTTTACAAAAGATCCTTGAAAAGTCATCTGAATCACTTGATGCTTCCTGCCGAGCACATGGTTAAGTAGTTTCCCAACGCATCTCTGATTTGGCCTTGTGTTTGCATCCAGGGACAGTTCAGCATCAACTTGGCAGGAACTGGAATGAAAATATCGAGCACAGCGAAATGGCTTGCTCAGGGCACGTATGCTTCTGTCACGATCCACAGAGCCCAGGTAAGTCCCGCGGGGCCCATGAGCTGGGTGAGCTGTTACTGCGGCTGCATTGGGAAGCGGCACTGAAGGCTCTGTTTCAAACTTCGATTACACAGTTAGTGACAGGCGAATCATTTTGTGAAAAGAAATGAAATTCCTTTTTATTAACGTCCATATACAGAATGTCTGTACCACCTATATATAAGTGTATATGTATATGTATGTGTATGTGTATGTGCATGTGTATATGTACATATGTATATATATATATGTGTATATGTCGATGTATATCTGTACCTCCACATTTGGGCTACCAATATCCATCTGACCATGAAAACCAAATATCAGGACATACAAACATTTTTTATTTTTTATTTTTTTTATTTAGTATAGCGTCTACAGAGTGTTCAGGGTCTCACTCCATAGATCAGACTCCTAGTGATCTTCCTGTTTTCAGCCTCCCAAGCGCTGGGGTTACAGGTGTGTGTCACCATGCCCAGTCTCAATCGCTCTGAGAGTGGGGCTGGCACAGCACACCGGGACCAAACTCCTGCTGCTGCACTCTGCCTAAGCAGGCACTGTGGTCCACTGAGCTAGCTGGCTGGCCCAGGACATGCAAACTTGGCCCATCTTAAGTTTGTAGATAATGTAGACATTTTAAGAAGAGGAAATGGCTTCTTCAACTGTATCTTAATTATTAAAGATTTGTAGGGTTTAATATTTCAAGGTAGGTGCATTTTTTGGCTTCCTCATCCCAGAACTTTAATCTAATGATGGGAGCACTGAGGCTGTTTGTCATCTATCAAATCTCCCTCATAATGTTTTCAAGAATCAGGGTTATTTATGTCGTATCAGTATTTTCTGGGTTATCTATCTAGGTTACATTGTTAAACAGTATAGACACTATTATTTTGTTATATAAGGATTACTATATTGTATTTTCTATATGCATTCATAAATACTTTTGTAGTTTACTTATATAGTTTTATAGCTTTTATTAATCCCTGCTGACTGTCCATAATACTCACACTCATCATGGAGCCTTCGTCTGTGTAGTTCACGCATTTGCCCTCTTCATGTCCTTGCTCTAACCCCTTACATCTCTTTCAAGAGAGCCACTTGGATTCTGCCGCTGGTACCGATGACGGACATCCACGCCTTAACGAGGTGGCTTGGGTTCTTCTGGTCACTGCCTCGCGGGTGGCGTGGCTCTGTCTGTAGGCTGTACGTGTCGTTCCCATCAGGGCAGATGAGTCAGCACCAGAGACAGCCCCACCCACCGCAGGGCTTCGTGCTTCTTCGTTTTTGTAAAATGGCCAGTGTTATACTTCTACTTATATAATCATTATTTATAAGTGAATTTCAATGTTGTCATATATATACATATCCCTTATCACGCATGTTTGGAAGACTATAAAATTACTAATAATTCAATAATTTTAATTTTCATTAGTTCTTTTACATGCTAAATTACTAAGCTGCGTGTGTGTGTGTGTGTGTGTGTGTGTGTGTGTGTTTTAGGGAAGGGACTACAGGGTGTTCAGGGTCTCACCACTAGATCGGACTCATAGTGATCCACCTGTGTACAGCCTGCCAAGAGCTGGGATTACAGGTGTGCACCACCATGCCCAGTCTCAACTGCCATCTCAGTGTGCCCTGGGGGCGGGGCCAGCTTGGCAGGCCTGGGGATTGAACCTCCCGCCCCTGTACTTGCTTGCAGGAGTTTTAATTCCCTGAGCTACTTACCTGGCCACTAAGCTTTCAAAGAATATTTTTTAGGCATTTATTTAACATATTGAGGTCTAATTTTTTTTTCGAGGTCTAATTTTTTTATCAAAAGAATAGTTGTTTATTTAAAATAAACTCAGATCAGGTAACCTGTGAACTATTTCAATGAAATATTCTCCTACTTTTTGGTGTCTGTTGTTTAAATCTAAAGACTGTATTCTGGAAAAAGTCACCAGAAGATATAAATATTTAGCAATACCCATTTTTCTCCTACTTCTTAAGGTTATCTCCACTTATTTCTAACTTATTTAAACTAATTTAGTTAAAATTTTTGAATCTGTCACATAACTGCAAAGTACACATGACAACATTTTTTTTTTAAACAATAGTGATTAGAAAACTGAGACTTAACTCAGTACACTTAGTGGAAATGCCAACATTTTAATCTAACACTAAATTTAATAAAGATTAAATTTCTTCCTTAACAATCTATTTGGAAATAAGAAAGTATGCACACCTGAGTGAGCTTTTGCCATCATTTTTTTCTCTTTGTTTACTTAGAAAACCTGAAGTTAAAAGTACTGGGAATCTCTGAGCCTTAAAACACAGTCCTATCTCAAAATGACCAAGACACAGAAACTTTCCTCTGTACTCTTTCTTTCCTTCTGAGAGTAAAAATAACAACTTGCCGTCTCCAGAAGTGACATGTTCGTTGTGCACCTGGTTTTGTCTCATCCTGGCGAAGTCTTTTGATGTGGACCTCAAGGGGAGAGCAGTGGTTGAGCACCCCCCACCCCCAACCCCCCCCCCCCCCCCAGCCTCTGTCATTTCTGCTGCAGCCTGAGGGATTTTTTCTTTCACTTTAACACACACTTTCTCCATGGTTTGTTCCTAATCTTCCATGAGAAGTTTCAGGCAAATGGGGTAGAGTGTAAGTTCTGTGTTATAACGGTCAAGTTTTTTATTTTTATTTTTATTTTTTAAAGACAGTACAAATTAAAATTAAAACAGAAAAAATTACAAGTGATACAGATTTTCGCTTAACACAGTAATGAATTTCACAGTATTTGTTGTAATGCATAGCATTGTCTTCCAACCAGTTATTCATATTACCAGATATATGCATACAAAATTGGAAGAAGAAATGAACAGAAAGAAATGTATAAGAAATTAGGAAGATGAAAAGGAAAAACAAGTGAAAACAAGGAGATGAAACAAATTAAAGCATTAACTGCTTCTTTCCATAGACCAGCATAAATGCACAGTACAGTTGTCGAGACCATCCTGCTTACGTACATAGACAAATCTCTCTCCCCCACTCGCTCTCCTGTCCTCAACTCAGTAACTCTTTCCCTTTGAATAAGTTCATTCCCTTTTATCAGTAGCCATTGAACTCTTCAGATTCCATTTTCTCTTTCAAGTTCTCACACTAAAGAGACATACAGTGTTTGAACATGGGGCCTGATTTATTTCATTTAAGAGTGTGTTCTCTAGCTGCATCCATTTACTGACAAAAGACTCAACTTCATCCTGTCTTATAGCCAAATAATACTTCATTGTGTAAAAATACCACATCTCCTTTATCCGTTCTTCAGTTGATGGGTATCTGGATTGTTTCCAGGATTCAGTTATAAGAAAGGCCTTCTATCTAGAACACACAAAGAATAAATTAAATCGGG
>PVKN010043967.1:0-10158 GCA_004027915.1 Capromys pilorides
AGGAGGAGAAGGAGGGGGAGGAGGGGGAAGAAGAGAATATATTCTAAAGAAGTTCCTGGAAATTTAGGCCTCAATAGATTAGCAACAAGTTGTGTTGTCAATCATTCAGGTGAAAGGCATAGACTGATACAGCAATGCTAAATAATGAAATTTCCCAGCAACTCCCAAGGTTTTGCTTCCTAGGAAAATCAAAAACTTACTCATTCGGGAAAGAGTACAAACAGTATTATTAAGGAGACACTCAAAGTACTCAGGAGTTAGATATTATCCCATCTTTAGAATCCACCACCCTAAAAACTGATGTTCTAGGAAAAACACACTTACGGACTCAGTTGAATCCCAGTTTCTCATCTCTTCTGATAGAAGAGAATCCAGGACCTGCCTTTTTCACATTTGGGCAAGTAATTGTGACATGGATTTTTAAGTGTGGACTATGAGAATATTAATGCCAATAAGTCAATAGCTATGGGTGACTGAAGTTCTCTCTTGTGCAATACCAGACATAGTTCCCTGTCAGCTCAGTTATCCCACCTACGTCAATCCCAGGTCTCAGAAAGTGGTTCACCACCACCCCTCATCAGAGCCACAGTCTTTTTTTTTAAAATGTATTTAGTACAAGGTCTACAGGGTCTCATTATATAGATGGGACTTATAGTGATTCTCCCGTTTTCAGCCTCTCAAGGGCTAGGATTGCAGGTGTGTGCCTCCAAGCTCAGGTTTAATCACTCTTTCAGTGTGCCCTGGGGTGCAGGACCAGCCAGGCACACTGGGGATCAAACCCAGTTGCTGTGCAGCAATCTTTTATATCTGACCTTGTTGTCTTCCTTTTCTGCCCTGCTGGGGAGAAAACATATACCTCATAATTTCTTCCACTTGCCTTATGCCCCAGGGACCCTTTTCAGCATTTCTAAGAAATTTCTTCATAGTAATTATAAAGGGACAAGAATAATAGCCTATTTCTATAAATAAGCTCTTCCTCCTCCCTCCAATCCAAATACATTTCGGCACCTAAAGGCCAAAGGTGGCTCTTCTGAAGCCATGAGCCACAAAGACTAAATCTCAGGGCCTTGTGTGCACTAAACACAACATTGTCATTGTGAGGCTCTGAAGCAGAAAGGGCTGAGGAAGTGACAGATGAGGTCAAGGCAGGGTTTCCCAAAGCATGTTCTAAGAAATGCTTCGTATTCTTAGAAATTGTGTTCTAAGAATATCTGACAGATATTCCATGAAACAAGTTTTTATGATTAAGTTTTGGAATTCCTGAAATGCTTCATTTTCTTCCTCTAGTATACAATATATACTCTTAAGTTAAAAATGGCTGTTGCAGTGTATTTTTACATTAAAAATGCTAAGGTGAATGTCCAATATCTGATAAAAAAAAAAAACAAACTTTCTAACTTGTCACAAAGGACAATAAATTCTAATTTTAATAAGCTATTCAGACATTCTAATTAAAAACCTAAATTTATTAATTAATAGTACATAGCTAGCTAGCTCTAATCTTTAAGAGGCAAAGCTAAGCTGAGTCTAAACATTAACTAGATACAAAAGATTCGCACATCTATCCATTGATTCAATGGTGAAGGAATACTTTCTAAATTAACTGAGTCCCTGTTACGTGTTTTTAGGCCCTAGAACTTGCATTCTCATGGGGGCGGGGCAGAAGTCAGAAAAACATACTAAGCAGATAACTCCATTTGGGAAAAGAGTGCTATGAAGAAAACAGAAAGCAATCTGAGTGGGATAAAGAGGAGGATGCTTTTTCCTTTAGGACGTTCCTCTGATAAAATCATACTTCAGCAGAGACCTGAAGGAATTTCAAGAGTAAACTATGTGGATAACTCTTGGGGTAAGAGGATGAAGAATGAATTCCAGCAGGAGGGAGCACCAGCTACTGCCAAAATCCTGTGGCAAAGACAGCAAAGAGGCTCATTGCCTGAGTTACAGGGAGTGAGAGGGGGAGGAGTAGGAAACAGCACGAGAGGCGGAAGATGACCAGCTCACTAAGGTTCTTGAAGTCATTGGTGAATCTATAGACTTGCTTCCCAGCAGGCTAGAAATCGTAAGAGGACAGTGACCTGGGGAGTGGTATGATATGACAGTTTATAGGAGCTCCAACTGTTGTTCTAAGAGATGCTCAGAGCAACGGGCAGGCACAAGGAGCTGGGTCAATAACCCAGACGAGAGATAATAGATGCTTTCAGAGAGGTGGGTGCTCTGGGCTGTGTGGGAAGTGCTCAAAGTCCAGTCACCACAGGAAGTGTAATTGGTCTGGAAGGTGCGGGGTAAAGGGGTGGGAGAATGAGAGGGCTCCTGTAAGACTGGGCCTTACACACTCTGAGGATGCAAACATCACATGTCTTTTTATTCCAGCCCCAAACATGCATCCCATGCCTGTTTTGTTACTGTTATTCTAGATAAAATCTGTCCAGCGGAAAGGTCTGTGCTTCAGATGGACATAATTCTCAGTTAAATATTTGTAATCGTCAACGTATTTCTTTCATTTATAGACTCTTTGTTGTGAGGACGAAAATAATTTTGATGAGAATATTTTGTTGCCATTTCTTAATAAAATATTTCTAGCCTATCAATTATTTATAACATACATACTTTCTAGATACTAGTCTCAGGGTGACAAGAACTTTATGAAATGTAAGGAGCCACTTTTAATCGGCTTAAAGATGTCACAGCCCCCATAATACTTCTACATCAGCAGCGTTGTTTCCTTAGGGCCCTCCAGACACAGCTCTATCTCTTTGGGAAAGATCTTTAAGGTCTTAAAAGCCACCATACATGAGGGCAGCGCTACCTATTGTTGGAGGACAAATGAGAACATGCAGAGCACTAACCAGAGCTCGTTATGTGTGCATTTCAGAAGGATTCCCCTCACCAGGAGGCTGGGTATCTTTTCTTCATCTGTACTCTTGTCAAATTGCTGTGTGAGGCAGATGCCTAGGTAAGTGAAGTCTTAAAGATTCTGACAATGGGAGGCTCTTTACAGAAAGCGTGAAATAAGGGAAAGCAATCACCTAAATCTCAAGGGTGCACACAAAAAAGAACAGCATCTGAACACCTCGGCTCGCCTCCTGGCACTCCTCTTGGTCATCTTCCAGTCTCCACACTGCCCAAGCGATTCCTGGCTGTGTGCAACTCCTAGTAGGACAGTGTTTCTCAGTCCTCCTGGGGCAGGCTACATCTTGTCATTCTGAGCTTATCTTATACCACCCCTCTTCATAAAAGCTTTCCTACCACCTCTTTCCAAAATGGTCCCTCACTTGTTTTTACTCTCTTGATCTCCTTTAATTCTCTGCAATGCAAAACAGGCATTTGCTTCTTTTGCTTGTGTTTTTGTTGTTCTTTTCCCATCTTATCCCCTAGTATAAATGTCATGAGAGCAAAACACAGCTGTCTCATTTAACACTATAACAAGAAGACAGCTTGGTGTTGATTCACTCAATAGGAAATAGAATCAGCAAACAGTGTTAAAATCTTTTCAGTACACTGTTATTTCTTGCCTCTTTGTATCAGATTAGTCAAGAAAGGACACCCAGAAGACACTGATGGTTGACACAGAACTGTCAGAGAACTGAAATGTGATTAACAGCACCAGGAGCATAGCTCACTACAAATCCACATGATGCACAAGGCACGATGCAACTCTTTATAAATGCTGTTGGTACTTTTATCAGTGTCAATTTTTGATACCACGTATTGAAACTTTATGTAAAGAAAACATGGACTTTCATTGTTTGCAAAACAGCAGGGAATGAGAGAGGTGGTGATAGTAACAGTAGTAATATATAGCCTTGCATTGTAAAAGTTAAATAAGGGAATTCACTGACAAAAGTACCCGCCACGAAACAGGCAATAAAAAACCATAAGCTGCTCTACTATTTGGTCAAGATAACATTTTAAACATTTGGTTGTTCTTGGAGCTTATCCTGTGACTGTTACTTTGACCTCTTTCCTAAATATTAGAAAACTCCTTTGCTAACAAACTCTTCCCACCTTTAAGCATTAAACTGCACATTCAGTAAATACCCCACATTCAGTAAATAAAGCATTAATTCAGACTCAGTGGACCACTTCAATTCTAATAGCATCAAATTATAAGAGCAATGAAAGCCACTGATTGAGTTGAAGTTTTCTGACAAAAGTCTTAAAAATTGAAAAGGACAGCTTTATCAATAATGACAATTAAAATTATTTATAACCCTTAATGAGCATTTACTGTGGACAGTGTGCTTTATAGGGGTTACCTCATTCGTCTTCTCACTGACTCTGTGAGATGTCTGCAGCTGTTCTTCCTATTTTATCACAGAATACAGTGAAGCACGGAGAGCTTAAGCTTTATGACATGAGTGATTTGCTAGCAAGTGGGAAATGGGGGCCCAAACCCTGCTTGGGCTCCAAGTCTATGCTATTAAACCTGTTCTTTATGTTCAGGAATTAAAAAGGCATTACCATAGTTTCTCTCTGTCTCCCTCTGTCTCTGTCTGTCTGTCTATCTCTCTATCTCTCTCTCTCTCTCTGTTTCTCTCTCTCTCTGTCTCAGTGGATAAAATTGACCATTAACATATAGGCACTTGTTATACTTTGACAAACTATATTTATTAGAAAATGGAAAGACCACCAAAGTTCAAAGTCAGTGTCACTATGCTGACGGAGGTAGGGAGCTGTAACAGTCGTCATGCGAAGTGTAAGGAACCAGGACTTCACAGATGATTCTTGGCTTCATTGTGTTTTTAGGAGTCTCCACCTGGCCTTTTAAACCTCTCTAGGAAGCGATCAGCTTAGCAGCCTGGCTCCAGTACTCGACATTGCTGGATCAAGTCCTAGTTTTACCCCACAGGAGATGTATCACCTTGGACAAGTTAGTGACCTCTCATGACCTAGTCAACCTCAGTCATGGAGCAGCAGCTACTAAAACCATAAGGCTGTTAGGAGGATTAAAGAAATAACAAATGTGAAGTGCTTCAAGCAAAGTTTAGGGTAAAAAGTCCTTCACACCTATGATCTAGTTTTATCACCCATAACGACAGAGGCAATGACGTCTGCTCTGTGAGATTACTTTGAAGAGCAAAGCATCCAACACACCGCCTGACACAAAACAGGCATTTAGTAAATTATCCTTATAATGCCAATAAATTTCTATTATTGCTATTCAAGGATCAAACATACCAGAGACTGACAAATAGAAATGCAAATGCATATAGTATTTTTTGGATAATGTAGCAATCTAAGAAGGGTCACATTATATGATAGTACCTTAATGAATAACAAGGAGCCCCTCCAGTACACTACAGCTGTTTTCCTTATCTGAACACTTCTTGTGTTCACTAAATTTGGTACTTACACCATCTAGTTTTGACTTACATGCACGTATGTGTGTTGTGCTCCCAATTTTCCAATAAGATCAACACTCATTGGTTGAAAGCACAAACGTTCTGCATGTGCAGATCGATCTTGCCATTTGCCAGGTGTGTGAATTTGGAAAAGTTACTAATCTAGCCAAGCCTCATTTTATTTTCTCAGAAAATTAGAACAGACAGTGTAATTTTCAAATAGATGTATTACATGTGATAAGTGCCCATAAATTATCAGTAGAATGTCTGAAAATTAGTAAATGTTCAATAAACCGTAGATATTATGAAGTAAAATCCAACTTGCTTAATGCTTCTTTGGAATGCTTATGCCTTCCTTAGATTGCAGGGTCAGGCAGTAAGAGTTATCAGTACAAAGACTGTAAAACAGGGAAAATACCAGACATACTGTTCAGTCACTATGTCTGGGAAGCATCTACTGATTAGAAGTCAAGGAAATACATTAAAGACTCAACTAAAATGATACTAGCATCTGCTAGAGTTCAAATATAATTAATTTTAATTGTTAATAAGCTTAGGTTAGTTCTTTATAAGACTGGAATTTACTCTTTCAGAGCTCCATGTAATAATTTTGTGGTGATGTACTTAGGTGAAAAAGTTCAGCAGTTATAATCCCAAAACTTGGGAGGCTGAGGCAGGAGGATCAGTGTGAGTTCGAGACCAGCCTGGGCTACAAAAGTGAACTCAAGGCCAGCCTGAACTGTATAGCAAGACTCTGTCTCAAAAATACAAAAAAAAAAAAAAAAAAAGAAAAGAAAAAGAAAAAGTTAAGCAGTCACCATGGGCAAGCCTGAAATGACAAATGCAGCTTGGAATTATATTGAAGGATCAATTTTTTGCCCCTGGATAACAAAATATAATGTTTACATTAATAAGCACCTTTTAATATTTTAGTATTACAAAACAAAACCAGTAAATGTTTAATGAACACCAAGATTTCCTTTCTAGGGGTTAGCACTACAGTTATTATAGACTGTTTGCATATCTAGCCACTTAATTACAGACTGTAAAATCCTCACTTCTTTTATTCATCCAGCAGTTACTTCTTGAGCATCTATCATGAACAGATTCCATGTAAGACAGAGAAGATAGCAATGCAAAGAGTTACTGCTCATCAGGATCTAAAGGAGCTTACAAGCAAACCTAGGAAAGAGACATTAAACAAGTAAATATACAAAGCAAGAGTGACACAGGTACATACTTTGTTGGGTCACTGAAAAGAGGACTGAAGATGATATTGAAGTCCAGAGAAGCACTATGTAAGTTGAAGAAAATGAGCAGATGATACTCAGGCCAAAATGGAATGGAAGAGACTCCCAACACAGGAGGCAGCACAAAGAAAGTCCCTGCAGGGAAAGAGCTGTGACCACCGCAGAAGCTGCTTGAAGAACAGGAGTGATGGGGCACAGGAAGGGGCAGCCCCTGGGCCAGAGCCAGGGACAGTAGCTACACAGGGATGGGTCATGGGTGCTGGAGTTTGAACTTTATGCTAAAATGGAAGAAATGTGTTTGAATGATTGTCAACTGAGAAGTGATAGGCTTAGAATTTTGTTTGTTTGTACCAAAACACAACAAGAGAAAAATCTTACCTAATGTTTCCCTTCTTTATAATTTCAGCAAAAAAGTTTCAGGGCAGAGTACCGTAACTTATGGCTGAAGTCAATCTTTTAGTTACTTGTGGATCTTAATTACTCACATTCTTTTTGACCTTCCTAATCATGGCTAATTGGAAATTGGCTGTAACTCAAGATACTCCATGAAGAAACTTAATAAAATGAAGTATGCAGCAGATGAAGTCTAGATTTCGACCAAAAGCTGAAGAACATAAGTAATAGGCATTTTGATTTCTATGGGAAATGGAAGAGGCCCTGGTAAATATCAGTCATTCAGAGCAGCTATTTTGTTAATCCTCTAAACTAGTTGCAGATGTTGGCTCAAATAGCTAGGCTTTGCATCTGTAATTTAAAAATTGTCTCATATTTCTAAAACCTGACTCCACATGCACCGGAAATCAGTGACATGAATTATGAACTTCAGGAAGAAGACAAGCACAAGAAATGCCAGAAGTGATAGGAGATAATATTTGGAGAGTGGTTGGGCTCTGTGCACAGGATGAGTGAAGGATGACACGGTTCCTTCCTCTAGGACACGGATCCTGCAGCCAGGCATTTGAAAACAAAATCCTGCAAGTGGATGTACCAAACAAGAGGAAGTCATCTATACATAGTTCAGCTCTTAAAAACAAACCCTTCTCTTCCCTTTCCCCTCCTTCACTTTATAGCACATGGACAAGAAGAGCAGAAAGCTAGAAGAGAAAAAGATTTTTGAAGAGGAAAAAGTTTGAGAACACATACACTAAAGAGTCCTTACCTTAATGAAGAAAGTCATTTTTAGTAGAGTTGAACATAAAACAATGAATGACTTGTCATTAAACTAATGTTTTAGTTCTGATTGTGCCTTTTTACAAAAGACATAAATCATTAGAAACTCCAATTAAAACTTCTAATACTAGCTGGCAATATGCTATAAAGAATTCATAGCATATTGCAAAATGAATAATCATAGACATTAAAATTATTTAAATTATAATATGATATTTAGTATTGCTATTAACATGGTATTTCTCATTTTTACTTATGTGTGCTGTTTCCAAAATAGGGCTCCATCCACACAGGCGATATGAATGGCAGCATATCTAATAATCTGCCCACAGGGACCATCCATCACAGACTAAGTGTGTAAATAACCTCACCAGGAACCAGGACAAAACCTTCAGCCAATTCTTTGGTAAGGAGGGAGCCCAGTACATAGCTTCAAGGAGCTGAGATTTGATTATAAAACCAGGACATTCATTTCCTGGAAGGAGAACATTCCTCCTGTAGACTTCAGGCTAACAGAATTCCTGGGGGTGGGGAACGGGTTGGGTGCTGAGTCAAAGAAACTTCATAGTAAAGTTGGGGGTGAGACATTTCCATTCCTTAGTTGAGCTAAAGTTCTGTTTATATTTTGTTCCAAAGATTATCCCTACACTTTATTCATTTTCTTCCCTTTTATAATAAGGAAACACACACTGCTAGGCAAATAAGCCACTTTGGTCTTAGACTTTTTTAGATAAATTTAAAAACAGTACACTTCCAGACTGTGAAGATTGTTCCAGTTAAATCATAATTTTGCTCCACTGTTACTCCCAGGAGAAAGTAAAACTGATTGCACAGAAACTCTTAAGTGACCTACTCATTGCAAATATCTGAGGGGAGAAGAAAAGGAGGAACTCCACAAAACAGTGGGAGACTTGCTGCAAATAGAATTTTAAAGTGGCATTTAGAACTACTAGATGGAAGATCAGACGCCACAAGACACATAATTACCTGAGGAAAAAAATAAGACTGCTATCAAATGGAATTATCCCACTTAAAAATAAAATTTTAAGTTTGTAATAAAGTGACCTAATAATTTCACTAATAGCAGAATTAATGCACTGACATTTAAGTACCTTGACACTGAGTCCCAACATGGATGAGTGAGGCCCAGGTTATACAGGGACTGGAGCCCTCAAGACTAGCTAGCTGCCGACCAGCGCCTTCCCTGGCTGACTGAGACTGGCAGCCTAAGCTTGTTTTTCAATTACTACATATTATAAGACATTTGCTGAAATGCATTAAAGATATATGACAATATTTCTATATTTTTAGTATCCTGACAAATCTTCTGGCTCAAGAAAAGTTTCTATAATGTTATTGCTCTGGGTCTAAAGAGCACCGTGCTCTAAGGAGGGGAAGTGCAATTTGCCTCGGTCATGGTGAATTTAGGACATATTTATGATCGATGAGTTTGATTTCATTTTGGAAACAATTACCCAAAATAACAAAAGAGCTCTGTTGGGAATACGTGTAAGGCTCTCTCAGCATGTAGTGATTTATATTTGCTCTGTGATAAAGAACTAGTAGCATTTTTTCAAAAGCACATTCTAGATAGACTACAGACACTGTCACGAAAAGGATCCCCTGACACTTTCATAGGCAATGGGGTTTTATAATTTGTCTTTTGTTACCCCTTAAACTGGTAAATTGAAAGGACTGGTGTTCTCTAATAAGGATAATTATTACAGAAACTGGCCTCCCGGGGGTGGAGTTTCAATCCATGAGCCAGCCAACACCTAAAAGCTCCTTTGCTTGCTTTTTATTCCACTCTGAAACTATCCTGAGTTTCACCATCTTCTTACGGCTTCCACAAAACTCCCACTCCTCTCACTCTCAACAACAGAACCAGCCTCCTGGTTCATCCAACAAACTGGGACAATGATAAAGTACACAATACCTTTTCTCTTAGCCTTTGTGATGTTTGTCTTTCAGGGGAAATTTTAAAATGGTAGACCATATTCTCTCTTTTTTCTTTCTTTCTTTCTTTTTTGTTTTCTTAAGACAGGGTCTTGCTATGCAGTTCAGCCTGCCCTTGAGCTCACTTTTGTAGCCCAGGCTGGTCTCGAACTTGCACCGATCCTCCTGCCTCAGCCTCTCAAGGCCTGAGATTACAGGTGTGCGCCACCACTCCAGGCCTCTTTTATTTTTTTCATAAAGAATAATGTCTTTCAAAGCTAAAATATATTCATCTGATGTTACATAATGTTGAAAATAATTCAATGGAAGAATAATTATCTCCAATAGTAGAGTTTGCTCTTACTAGAAAAGCAATATAATAAATTATATAGTTTGTTCAAAACATACAATCATGAGCACTTCAATGAAATTTAATGCTCTTTTCTGAGAATCTCTCA
>PVKN010043968.1:0-10160 GCA_004027915.1 Capromys pilorides
GTACCTGGGGCAGTTGCTTGAGCTCCTGAGACAGAGTGCATGCATGTTGGGCTTCGAGGGGCTGCATGGGTACCCATGGTGGTTTGGGGTGGGGTGCTCCCCAAAGATCCATGTGTAGTGGCCTGGCTGCAGAGGATGGTGCTGGGCAGTATTTACTTGCCAGGCCTAGTAAGAGACCCTCAGATCATTGGGGGTGTATGCTCCTTGCTATTGGTGGGACCCTGTCTTTCCCCATTGGATAGGCCACATTTTTGTCTGCATCTGCTCGTGCAGTGACCTGCTGTCCTGTCTCTTACTAGAGGCCAAACTACTGGGCTATGTGTTCACATGTGAACCTTCCAAACTATCAGCTGAATAACATGAGTTTACTGTCTCCAGTATTTCACTGTATATATGGAGAGCTCTGTTCTTGTTACCATCCTACAGGTAGTTTGAGGAATACCTGAAATCTGTTGGGGGCTAATGACTGAAATGGGCAATGGCAGAGTAGAACTCTGACCCCCACACATCAGGCCTGTGAAGGACAGAAAAAAAACAAATATTCATATGATTTTTTGGAAACCTTGTTACATTTCTGAGGATTGCAAACAACTACCTCACTCACTATTTCTAACTATTAAATACACTTTATTTAGGAAATAGACAAATCTTCCTTTGTTAGACAAGGCACATTGTTTCCACCTTTGAAATTTTGTCTTCATAACTGTACAAATCTGTAATGCTTGTACCTCTTTTGGGAGTGCCACTGTGTCATAACAACCTGCTCAACCATTCATGGCAGCCCTGAACAGAGGAGCAGAGGCAGTTCCCAGTCTTCAGAGTCAGAGGAGCTGACTTGTTTTGTCATTCTGCCAGTGTTCAGTGACCACACAGCTCAGCTGAGTGTGCTTAGCGATTATTTCATCAACAAATGCAGTTGAAGAATTGAATAGCCACATGCAGAAAAATGCACCAGAAAACATATTTCACATATTTTATGAGAAAAAAATCTGCAAATGAATCAGACCCAAATGGTACCGCCAATTGTTCTAAAGTCTAGAGAAGGAATGGGAAGGATACTTTATAACTTTGGGTAAGGCAAACAGGGTGAGTGGTGGGCAAGAGGATGAAACCTCAACTATATTTACAGCTGCTCCCAAGTACTGGATTTAGGGCCTGAGCTCCACCTCAGATAAGAGGGCATGGGATTCACATAGGAGCTGGAACACATTATGAACTTTAAAGGTGAGGGATCAAAGCTGAGCACTTCTTATGAGGACCTAGTGCCTAGTGACCTGACTTGAGGCTGAGGCTGTGATGTTAAGCATCAGGGAAGGGAATCATTACGTATCACAAATATATATATTATTTTTTTTTTTTAAAAAAGAAATCCTTCCCACCTCCAGCCCATTGAAAAACTGTCTTCCATGAAACCATTCTTGGGCCAAAAAAGTTAGGGATCACTGAACTCCAGGGAGCAGACGAAAGGTTCTGTGCAGACTTTTGTCTTTGAGAACAGCCCCTGCTGTGTTAAAAGAGTGAGTGGTTCTTCTGGGAGATCTCTGGGGTCTGGAAGGAAAAGGAGGGGCTCAAACTAGGGTCTAAAGCTCTGCAGGGTAAGTGGCCATTGCAGGAAAGAATAGTCACAGAAAGAAGAGGAAGGATAGCTTTACAGTCCTGCTGGGCTATGGTAATTGCTATCAGTCCTTGCTATGGATTTGCTTCTGGACACACTAAGTGATCATTCTTAGTATTTAGGAGCGTGGTCACAGCCTATGAAAGTTGTGGATTGGCTCCCTTTAAATTTGTGTACAAGCACATACACTCATACACCCCGGCTTGCAACATGAGGGATCTTGAATCCACTTGCTTTGGGGTGCTTGGCTTTCCAAGTCCCTCTTGCCTCTTGTTGGCATCCCTGAGGCTGCTTTCTCCTCCCCTCCCCAGATGGGGGCCCTGCATCTGCTCCCTGGAAGGAGCAGATGGCTCTGGCTCACCTCTGGCTCACCTGGAAGGAGTTGAAGAGGTACCAGAAACTCCAGGCATTGACGATGTTGTAGTATGTGGATGTGAGGAAGGACACCACCATGCTGGCCAAACCTGGGGAGAAGCACAGGGAAGTGATGGGATCCACACTTGAGTATCCCATTACCTACAGTAACTATTCATGGCACAGGAAATCTCTCCACATACAACTGTGGCCTCTGTGAAGCTATTTCTTTCCCCAGCCTCTTTTCTTTTGGGACATGAGGCTGATGACATCTTTTGAGATAAAGTGCCAGGTCCTGTGCTAAGTAATTCACACACATGTGGTCTTCACAATAGAATCATCCACCTGTTATGAAGACCACTGAGGCACAAAGCTGGCCCAAGACCACCCAGCTATTGAGTGGCAGAGCTAGGACTCAGATGTCTTGGAGAGGTACTTTGTCACTGCCACAAGCCACCCATGTGCCCAGTAGGATGGTTGCTTGCTTTGGTTTATCCAAAGTTGGGTCACGGGCCCACTGTCCTGTTGTGTCAGACTGGGATGAGGAGGGTGTAACATGTGAGGGCATGGTAAGGCCTGTGTGGAGTCTATGTAGACCTGGTCACCAGTAGTGCTCTGGGGTCTAGGGAGCCCACATTGACTCTTTAGAGCACTGTCCCTGCCCTTCTCACTCATGTGTGACAGCTTGCAAGTCTGGCATAGGCCGTGGTGGAAGACTATCACTGGCCTCAGCAAGCTACAGAATAGCAGGGCAGTGATTTGTCTTCCACAGATTCCCATGCTGAGGCCTAGAGAAGAGATGCCAGGTGTGTGGGGGACCCAGGGCCAGCCTGTGGGTCAGGTCCAGCTCCTCAAGCACTAGCTCTCTCTGTGGTCTTGTTAGTATGGTTGGGGGGAAGCTATCCACCCATCCTCCCTTCTGCTTATCCATTCATTCACTGATCTATCTATTCATCAAATCATCCACCCACCTGCCAATTCCCCCAACCAATCTAACTGGCACTTGCTATTAAGATTCCCATCCCCACCCCTGTGCCATCCAGGGGGACAATATAATGGCTGTACAGCAGGGGGCCCACATACCAACACCTCTGAGGTAAGGGCTGATGGTTCTCCAGGTACCAATACTACCCTGCCGCATGCGCTGCCCCACCGCCAGTTCCAGGTACAAGAGTGGCATTCCTTCCACAATAAGCATGATGAGGTAGGGGACCAGGAAGCTTCCTGTGGGCATCAAGAGCTGAGATCAGGCCAGCAGTGCCAGCTGGACCATACTGGGCCATCTCAACCCATGCAAACACCCTTCCATCTACTCGCCCATCTACCTCCCACTCACACACAATCCTTTTTCTGTCTACAAGTCTTCCACCTATCCATATATCCATCCCTCTGTCATTCCTCTCATCCATCTACCATCCATCCATGCATGTATCCTCTCGTCCATTCATTCATCCACTGATCCATCTATTTATCAAATCACCCACCCACCTGCCAGTCCCCCCACCATACATTCCTGAATCACATTAATTCGTTTATCCATCCACAGTTCTTCCATTATCCTTCCACGCATTCACCCCTGCTTGTATGCATGCATCCATCTTTCCATCTATTCATTCACCCATCTACACATCATCTATTTACTCATCCATCCTCACATCCATTCACTTATTCACCCATCCACCTGTCCACCTATCTGAGAGAACCACCTACTTCTCACCCATCCCCCATCTATCCTTGGATGACATGGAGACATGTCAGTTATAAAAAATTTTCAGTACTTTTATCCTGAGATGCAAAGCCACCTCCTCGGGTTCCTGGAGTGCCCTCTTCAAGGTCTCCTTGGTCAAGCACATTTCTGGGCATGTTTTGAGAGTGTTTCCAGAGATAGCAGGCATATGGGACAACAAACTGATGTAGGGAAACCCACCCCAAATGGAGGGGGCCCAGTCCCTCTGCCTGAACCCCACTGCATCTCCTGTGTCAGCACCTAAGGGCTGCTCAGAACCAGGACCACGGAGCTCCTGCATATTTTGAGCTCCCCACACCAGTCAGTGCATCAGCTCCCCCTCTTCTCCCTTTTTGGGGTCTACATATAGCCCTCATAATATCCATGTGAGGCAGTGTCTGGAACACTCAACTCTGTTCAAAGGCAGGCATCTGGGCAAGGCCAGTGAGAGGAGGGCAGGGCCTCAGGTGAAAGAAGACTCAGAGGCTACAGCTGCAGGGATTAGGTGGTTTCAGTGCCAGCTGACTCCTCAGGGTGAAGGTAAATGGGGAAGCATCTGTCCTCACATACACACTGCCCAGCTACCCACACTGCTCATGGGGCATGCACAGCTCCTCCTGTGCCCATCAGGGCCTCGGCAACCCAACCTTTCCCTCCAGGTCTCTGCTGAAGGCTCTCCTGGTGTCATTCCTTTCTGCCCATCCCCATTTGTCTTGGCACCTCACCAGCTTCTCCAAGAGGCAAAGGAGGGCTGAGGCCTTTGTGGCTCCCTCCCTTGAAATCCTGACTGGATGTCTATCGTCCCACAGCCTGTGTGAAGCAGCATCCCAACCTCAGGGGTCACAGGATAATCTCACTTTCACAAGTGTAACCAGGCACTGCTCCCAGGGAGGCTGAGGCTGGCGGGGCTCAGTGGCAGGGCCTCTCCCTTGGCCCACTGCCCAAGCCAAGATGTAGACAGGAGGCCCGAGGGGAGTGTGGAGCCTTTAGTCCTGCTCCTTAGTGATGAGTGTCCTTCCCACAGCACCCAGCTCAGGAGAATGCTCTGAAACTATTTTGTCAATAAATGGATGATGTCAAAGAATTGAACATCCTCATGCAGAAAATGCACCTCGACTCATATTTCACATTTTTTTATACAAAAGAAAATCTGGAAAGGAATTACAGACCCAGGTGTAAGTATGAGAAAGAGGCAGGAAGTGGTACATATAATAATGGAACAGTGTCATGTGGACTGAAATGTCAGATGTTGACTTAAGAGTATCCACTTGTGACAGTTTGGCTGTCATTTGCCCCTTACTGATCAGATTTTGGCCTCCGTCTATAGGTAGCTGATTTACCACAGTCTCTGTGCAGCCAGGCCATTTGTAGCTGCTCACCAGTGCTAGCATCCCCACCTCATCCTTGGTCAGCAGAGATGCAGCTTTGCTTGTTACCCCACTGCTCACCACCTACCGTGCAGTCAGGTTCCCAATAGGTCACAGACCAAGTCTGGGGATTCTTGTACCAAGTGAGAGATGAAAAAGGCAGCTTGTCTCATGATTCCATTTACACGGCTTTTTGGAAAAGGGAAGACTGTGAGATCAGAAAATGGGTCTGGTGGCTGGCACAAAGGAGTGGTATTAACACAACAGCACATATTTGTCAGAACTCAAAGAACTGACAGCAACAAGAAAGTGAAATTAGAGGCTGGGGAGATAGCTCCATGGCACAAGTGCCTGCCTGGCAAGTGCAAGGTTGTGAGTTTGAACCCTGGTCCCGCAAAAAAAAAAAAAAAAAGTAAAATTGACTGACACAAATGTATTTCAGTGAAAGAAAAATTTGTTTTGTGATCAGTTTGAAAGCCAGTCGAGGGGCTTGCCGATTAGCCCAATTGTTTAAAGTGCCTATTTGGGGAAACGCTGTCTGGCCGTCAGGTGCAGAAGACTGCAGTTCAATCTTCAGCTCCACATGCTGCACTAGGCCTGACCTTAAGGCTGCCGGAGCCAGCCAAACAAAAAACTAGTCTAGAGCTGGGCATGGTGACTCACGCCTGTAGTCTTAGCACTTGGGAGGCTGAGGCAGGAAGATCGCTGTGAGTTTGAGACCAGCCTGGGCTTAAAGCAAGCTCAAGGCCAGCCTGAACTGCATAGTGAGACCTTGTCTCAAATAAAGGACAAAACAATTAAATAAATACTTGAAAACCAGTGTTCTAACCAGGCTTCCCCTACAGAAGTGCTCTGCCTTTCTTTGACATGAAAACTCTGATGCTGGCTCTGCACTAGGAGTCCGCAGCCTCAGGGTCCCCTCACTTCCCATGGGACCACCTGTGCTGCTGGGCTCCTCCCAAAAGTGCTGGGGTCTGCTCTTCACCTGGGATCCTGGCTGACTTGGGCCTTGATCTGTCTGTGCTGGTCCAGCGGAGGGTGCTTCCTCTTCCACCCCGCTGGAGGTTCATCCTGGCTCCTGAGGATGAGCCAGGTGTGGGGACCTCAGGTCGCAGGCTTCCCACTCTGTCTCCCCGCACCCTGTGCTGTCTTTCTGGCCAGCACCACAGCCACCCCAAGCCCCCAGCTGGCCTCTTGCCTCAGGCGCACAGCCTGCCCTGCCTTTGCACGCACCCCATCATTCTCATGTGATTTTAGCACCACCTCGCCCAGCCTTGACTGGAGCCCAGTTGCTCTGGGACACAGGATATGTCCACTGCTGCTCCAGTGTCCAGCAGGAGCCTCTGGGAGGGTCCCCTCAGAGCTGTGGATGCTGCACCAGATTTGGGGTCCTAGGAGAAGCCCTTGGTTCTGGAGGTGGCTGCTCTGGGCCTGCCTCTGCCATGCTACACACAAAGCTGCATGTGTGCACACCGCAGTGCAGCCCCCCCCCCCCCCCCCGTCTGTCTCTGGAGTCTGGCTATGTGTGTGAGTGTGTGTGTGCCCAGTGCACATGTGCGCATGTGCACAGCTGAGGTAGGAGAAAGGAGGCAGAAAAGGAGACGAGGAAACTTGTAGTGAAATTGTGCCTTTAGGCTTCAGGACACAAAAGTTATTCAAGCTTAGTTCCCCTTCCCAGGAAAAGTTCCGGAGGGTCCCACAGACTGTAGTGCTGGGCTCTGGGCCTGTCACCTGTGGGCTCTGCTGCCCCCAACCCCACCCTTGGGGGGCTGCTGAAGGGAGACAGCAGGTCACAGCTCCCACACAGGCACTCAGCTTGCATGGAGACCCCGTGCTGCACCTGCATGACCCTGCTGACACCTCTAGGTAACCTCACAACAGACCCAGCTCCAGGCTCCTCTCCCTTTTGACGCCCGCACTCAACATCCCTGAGTGCGCACAGTACTTTCAAATTCAAACCAGAAAGCCCCTTTGTGCCTCTCACCAGCATGTCCTGAAAACTCTTTTTCAGTGATAAAGTCAGGGACCATGTGAGCATTCAGGGACCCTGTTCAGGTGAGGGAAGCAAGACTCCCAGCTCCACTGTGGGGGCCTCCTCCAATCCCCTCTGGGGACAAGGCCAGCTCTGGAGAGCCAACAGTGCCCATCTCATCCCTGCACATTAGGACGGCGCAAGCAGGACAGAGCCAGCAGGGAACTGTAAACACTCAGCAAAATCTGGGGTATTATAAGCTAGCTTAAATGACTCCATTTTGTACTACTTTAGGAGCTGCTTGTCCTCTAGCTCACCCTGCCCCACCATAAACCAAGGAATGTGCTAAACCTTTTAGAGACAAGATAAGACCCCAGGTATCCCAATGCTCAAACCCAAAACTGACTTAACCCCTGCCCTAGTTGACACCAGCCCTCCTACCCCAAAACAAACTCTGCCTTTGTCTTTGTTTAGTCCGAATTCTATTCTTTTATTTGACCAAAACTTTGTATTCTCCCTTGATGTAAGCTGACTCTGCTACCCTTCTCTGTAACAAAATTTGTGATTTGTGATTGCTGTGTTGTAAAATGTTGTTCTCTCTATAGGCCCTGACCCCAGTCACAAACGTTCTCCCTAATTGCAGGCATGCCTGGTACTGGGTATACAAGAGCAAAGGGCAACTTCTGGATCCCGCAGCATCTCCTCTCCCTCCCTAACCCAGGCGCCAACTATCCTACCTAATTGCAGACTCAGAGACAACTCCTAAATCTTGTGAAATTCCCCTCTCCAATCAGAGACAACTCCTAAGTTTCCCCTTCATTCCACCCCCGGGCTGTAGTTGCTCCCTTTTGAAATCCTTTGTCCCGTCTCAGGGGGCATACCATTCTCCTGACCCACAGGAGAGTGCAGCCGCTGAACCCAGCTAAATAAAAAGCGCTCCAAATTTTTGCTTTTGGGTCTTTGTTTTCTTCATGACGTGCAACATGGGCAAGCCTCAGGAGCCCAGCGACGGGGGCCCGAGGGCCACCGCCTGTCCTGTGATGTTGGCCCACACACCAGCAGCACCAGCAGTGCCAGTCCCTGCTCCAGGCAGGAGCTCTGCAGGGTCCCCAAGAAGGATGAAATGCTTTAAGCAATTGGGGTCAGTGGGCTGGGGGCGCTGGGGGAGTGGCATATCCCCCTGTGGCCCAGCACCCTCTGCCGGGCTCCTCCTCTTTCCCCTTCAGATATCACACCGAGAAAGCCCTGCATTTCCACCACCCCACTTTCCTCAACGAGCACCACTGACTTTTGCAAAGGTGATTTCGAGGCAGCCACTGGCACCCCTCTTGCAGTAGCCCCAGAAGGGCAGCTGCCCTGTCCTTGGATCGCAATCTTCAGAATTAACATTTCTTGTGCCTCTGGCCTGGCGGGAAGGAACACAAATGCTAAGCCACCGGATTGGGGAAGTCTTTTGTGATTTATAAACGAGCTCTTTGTTGGTGGGGGAAGGGTGCTGGCAGCACTGGGTGGTGCTCCCTGGGGGTGTGACCTGCTAGGCTTGGGGAGAACCTAGGTCACCAAGACGGATGGGCCCAGGGCGGGGGCCGGGTGGTCAGCCCCCACTGTGCCAGGATTTGCTATTTGTCCTCCCTCACCCATGGAGCTACCCCTGTGCATGCTATGCAGCGTCCAGTCTGTCCACCCCATGAAAGTTTCCCTGGCCAGGACTAACAGGCCTCCTGCAACTCACCTGTACACTTCAGGTGATGGCGTCATTCATGAGAACCTAAACCAGGGGCTGGCAAGTGAGGCCCGAGCGGAAGTGCTATGGCAGGTACGAGGGGGCAGAGCACTGGGGACCTCACCTCTGTCCGTCACCCTCCCTGCGTGGCTAGGAGATGCCTGGCCGCACACACCTTTCCCACCCCTGTGGCATGAGTGTGTGCACTTCAGATCAGAAAGAGGAAGCAGGGATTTCAGACGGACCTTGAGAACTACAAGTGAAGCTTTGGCTGACAAAGGAGGTTCTGAGCCGCAGTGACAGTGGCAGCTGCAGTGGCAGTGGCAGGTCACGGAGGGAGAAGTCGTGTCTAGGTCTCGGTCTTCTTAAGGGATTCCCTTTTGTAAACACTTTGCTCTGCCGTCTTTCTTTGTTCCTCATTGTAAACACAGTGCTGAGAGAGACCTGCCTGCGCCAGCACACCGTCCACGGCAGGCAGGAGCCTCCCTAACCTCACCCTTGTGGTCACTTAAGTGCGGTGTGCCCCACTCTCTTCTCTGCATATTTTTATTCTTATTATTCATATTGGCATTTTGAGACAAGACCTTGCCATATAGCCCAGATTGGCTTTAACTCATGGTAATCTACCAGCCTCAAGCTCTTCAACGCTGAGATTATGGGGGTGCAGCACCACGCCCGGCTTTCTCTGGGTAGTTTTAAATGTAATTGCTTAAAATTTCATCTCTGATAGGTTCAGGCCCTCGTATGAATTGCTAAAATCGTTATGGTGGTTATCTAATATGGCCAATGCCCTTAAAAGCCCATCTTCCCAAGACCCCCCTCCCCCTTCTTCTCCAACTCAGCCCAGGACGTGATTTGCTTTCACCCTTCCCATCACCTCAGGGAAGACCCCCAGCCAGTTTCTCAGATCTATCTAAACATCGCCTTCAAACAGCTCCCCTGGCAAAAGGCAATAAAAGTCGCAGCCTCCCTTTGTCCAGTTCAGAGGATTCCTTGACCTCAAATTCTCTCCTCATCCTCAAAGAAAATAAAGCCCTTGGCCTGGCAAGATGGTTCAGAGGTCTAAAGCACCTGCTTAGGCAAGCTTAGGTAACCACAGGGACCGCGGTTCGATCCCTGGCACCACAAGCTGTGCCAGCACCACCCCCAGGGCAGGCTGAGCCAAATACATAAACAAACAAACAAATATTCAAAAAAAAGAAAAGAAAGCCCTTTCCCTTTTTTCTCCTGCCCATTCCTCTGCTGTGCCGAGAACCACCATCTGAGCCCTGCTTTTCTTCTCCCTGGGACCAAGGGACTGACTCCCACAGTCCTGCGGCCACGTCCACCCTGGCCACGTCCACCCCGCTCATCCTGTGCCAGGCTTCTGCTTCCTACTTCTGACACAGCGCTGCTACTTCATT
>PVKN010043969.1:0-10157 GCA_004027915.1 Capromys pilorides
TTTTTTTTTTTTTTTTTTTTTTTTTTTTTTTTTTTTTTGTCTTTTTGAGACAGGGTCTCACTATGCAGTTCAGGCTGGCCTTGAGCTCACTTTTACAGCCCAGGCTAGTCTCAAACTCACAATGATCCTCCTGCCTCAGCCTCCCAAGTGCTGGGATTATAGGCATGCACCACCACGCCCAGCTAAGTAAAACTTTAAAGAGACAGGGAGATAAAAATTTTGACAGATAATGGACCTGCATTTAAAAAAAAACACTCGTAATATTAATATTATTGTCAATCTGTTCTCAAGAGCATGAAAATTTGGATTTTGATAGTTACACAGGCTCTTTTAATCATACTTGTTTTTAAGGAAGCATTAGTCAATGCTAAGAAAATTTCCCAAGCGCTTTAAACTAGAAAAAGTTGAAAGATGTATATGATCTGAAGAGATACCAGAGTATCAAACTAGAAAAAGGAAAATTCATTTTTCTGAGTTTTCCAATTTATATCTGAAAAACAGCAAGTTCAGGTAACAGTATTTTTTTTTTTCTTCAAATTTCCTCAAGCCTTTTGTTTTCTACAAAAAAAGGCACCAGGAGCTAAGGCAAAAGGTAAAAAAAGGATGATTAAACACAATAGAACAATCTGATAGAATAAATTCAAATTTGTCCATTGCTGTCTGCTGTCTCCCACAACTTCTCACCAATTCTACCTACAATTGGACATGCCACAAGCCGGGCTAAAATGAGTAACACAACTCCTTGTAGTCAGAAACAACTATGGCAAAGCAAAGGCTGAATACTTCAGTGTTCACTGTACTGTGACGACTAAAATTCCAATACAGAACACATCTTACTGGCACCAGAACATTAGGTATCTCTGTATACATGTGTATTTTCCAGCACTATTAGTTTTGCCAACTCTGAAACAAATGAACATATCAAGTTTCCTTAAGCCACTTCATTTTCTCAAACTCTGTAATTTTTTATGACCCACATCACCCACAACTGATCAGGTGATAGAAAAAGCTAATGCTAATTTTTTTGGAGCACAGTAACATTTTTAGAGTACAATACTGTCTGTTACCTGGAAGGCAAATAACCTTTTCTCTGTGTTACAACCATTATTTCTTGGGTAGCAAACTCAGGGAATAGTCTAGATCTCTCAATAGTTAGCACTTCCTTCCTTGAGCATTAGCTTTAAGTGACTTCCTTTTCTACTTTCAACATAACTACAATAGAAAAATTATTTCTCTATTAATAAGGGCAGAGCTTTATGCAACACTGATTGTTCATGTCATGTGATCTATGTCGATACTTACAGCTGGCCTTGAGCTCAATTTGTAGCCACTCTGATCTCAAACAACAATCCTCCTGCCTCAGTCTTCCAAGTGCTAGGATTACAGGCATTCATCACCATTCCCAGCTTCTCTACAGCCTATTTTAAAGAGTTTCTACAAATTCATAAATCTCTGATTTTATGATTTTTATTTGTGTTGGCTGTGTGTTTGTTTTCATTATTTTTTTGTCTTGTTTTGGCTTTTTTGAACTCACATTTTGAGATAGGGTGTGGTGGCACATACCTATATTCCCAGCACTTGGGAGGCTGAAAACAGGACTATCACTACGAGTCAGATCTGTGTAGTGAGACCTTGCACTAAATATATAAAAGAATATTATTTTGTATTCGTGTGTAAATATATACAATTTTTTAAAAATCATTTATTTATGTATTTACTTGGTACAGGGTCTCAGTGCATAGCTGACTCATAGTGATCCCCATCTCAACCTCCCCTGCACGGGCATTACAGGTGTGCGCCACCACAGCCAGTTTCGGTGGCTGGCTCATGGCTGGTACCACATGTGATGCCGGGGATCAAACTGGGATCCTTGCAGCCAGGCAGGTGATTAGACTGCTGAGCTCTCTCCCTGGCCAGGTATATACAAATGAACTGGGAAGTTTGTGTCGATACTACCAGAAAAAGATTTCTTCAAGGGTAAACAATAAAGGCAACTGAGTACAGGTAGCTTGGAACACTAGCTAATATCCAGGCATGATCATGCTCACCTATAGCCTCAGCTATCAGGGAGGCTGAGACTGGAGGATCACTTGGGCCCAGGAGTTCACAGCCAGCCTGAGCAACACAGTGAGATTCCAATTTGAAACAAATCACATTTATCAAAACAAAACACACTGGCTAGGAAATTTAATTTTTATTTAAGAAGGAAAGAAGGTACAAGATCAAAAAGACCTCAATAAATATTTTACACTGTAGTTCCATAAGGAAAACACAGATGACATCAAATCATGGCTGAAATATTCTGGGTCCTTACTTGTCTTCAGGTACTACAGAAAGCAGACTAGTGACCTGCTAACATCAATTAAAAAGTATGAATCCCTTAAAACTATTTTTATTTTTAAAGTGTTATGGCATAACAGATAGCATAGAAAATTATGTCTAAACATCTGTACTGTTCCATTATCAGCATCTCAAAGGGCAGCAGAAAGAAAGGCAATGATCACTCTAAACTTTTTTTTTAAGATGCTTTCCTTTTGCTGCCCAGGCTTGTATACAACTCTTAGACCTTTTTTTTTTTTTTTTGTCCTTTTGAGACAAGGTCTCACTATGCAGTTCAGGCTGGCCTTAAGCTCACTTTTGTAGCCCAGGCTGGTCTTGAACTCACACTGATCCTCCTGCCTCAGCCTTCCAAGCAGCTGAGACTATTGGTACATGCCACTATACCTGGTAACACCTTTAAACTATTTATGGGACATAATTTTCCCAGGCAAATTTTACGCTTCAAGTGAGTGTGGCTATGTGGGGGGTTTCAATTCAAAATATGTAAATTACTCTACATGGAAATACAAATAATTCATTTGTTCTAAATGTATTTAGTACAGAGTCTATAGGGTCTCTCTATGGAGATCCAACTCAGTGATTTTCCCGTTTTCAGTCTCCCAAGAGTTGGGATTACAGGTGCACGCCATCACGCAAGTTACCGCGTACCCCCGGGGCTGCGCTCTGCCTTGGGTGCTTTAGTTTGCTGAGCTATCTAGCCAGCCCAAGAAAATTAATTCTAAATAAATATCAAAATACACACACACACACACACACACATACACTTTGTTCTCCCTATATAATTCCATGACAAGAATTCACATAAAAATATAAGGGCTGGCAGTATAGCTCAGCACCCGGACTAAGCACTTGCTTAGGGAAACACAGGGGCCACCTGTCATGCTGGCCCTGCTCAGGTGTGTTGAGCCAGGATGGAGTCCGGGTGTGGTGATGGGAGCCTGTAATTCCAGCCCTTAGGAGGCAGGAAACAGGAGGATCACTATGAGTCAGAGCTGCATAGTGAGACCCTACACACACACACACACACACACACACAAAATGCAAAAATATAAATGATTTTTATGCTTTAATATACCCAGATTTACAAATAAGAACTACTAGCTGAAAATAGGGGCACACAGCTATATTCCAATGTTCTGCAAGGCTGAGTCAGGAAGACGAGTTCAAGCTCAGTATGGACAACATAGAAACCTTGTCTCATAAAACACTGCCTCAATAAAAATATTCAGAAAGAACTAGGGGGCTAGGGATTTGGCTCAGTGGTAGAACATTTGCCTAGCAAGCTAGAAGCACTGGGTTCGGTCCTCAGCACCAAAAAGAAAAAATAAACCTTCCCTTAAAAAAAAAAAAAAAAAGCCTCGCCAAAAAGGGCTAATGATGTAGTTCAGTGCAAAGGCCCTGATTTCAATTCCCAGTACTAGAAGCCTAGTTCTATAAGCATATTTCATAATACAGTACTAAACTGAAATTATAATAATTATAAATAACATAAACATTACAACATGGTGTAAATACAACAAACGTACCCTGGAAAAACAATAAATCACCTGAAGAGACCCCAGGCGTGTTCAAGCCTCTTAAATCTAGTTTCAATTCTTTGGAAAGACAGTGACTCAATGGATGATCTTTAGGGTCCTTTCATGACTGCCATGCCAGCTGGAGAGGTAGTGTTAACAACTGTAATGCCACCACTCAGCAGGCTGAGGCAGAAGGATCACTATAAGTTCGAAGCTAGTCTGGACTAAAACAACACCAACCAAAAAAACCCTGCCAGGCCAGCAAGATAGCTCAGTGGTCTAAAACACCTGCTTAGGCAAGCTTAGGCAAGCTTAGGCAACCGCAGGGACTGAGGTTCTATCCCTGGCACCACACGCTGCGCCAGCCCCACCCCCACCCCCAGGGCAGGCTGAGTCAGCCATAAGGAAAGAAAGAAAATTAAAAAAAAAAAAAAACAACCCTGCCATGTCATGAGAGGGTAAACTGCTTATCCAGAATATGTATCAGCACTGAGGTTAACATAAAATGCAATACTTGGGGCCGGCGAGATGGTTCAGTGGTCTAAAGCGCCTGCTTAGGAGGGCTCAGGCAACTGCGGGGACTGCAGTTCGATCCCCGGCACCACATGCTGCGCCAGCGCCACCACCAGGGCAGGCTGAGCCAGCCACAAGATGAATAAATAAAGAAACAAACAAATACAACAAGCAAACAAATAAATAAATAAAATTAAAAAAAAAAATGCAATACTTATAGTTTCCTGTCACAGTTCTAAGTAAGAGATTGCTGGACAATAAAATTTAATCTGTGACTTACTAAACTTCATCAGATATAAACAAGAGCTAATAGGCAAGATCCAACTCTAACTGAAACACAGTGCTTTGCTGCATAGGATAATCAATAATATTGCTAGAAAATAAACATATTCCTTGGTCCAGTCCCATGGAAAATGCTGAACTTTATCAACATTCTTCTCAAGTCATCGGAGCTGGGGGGTAGGGGTATACAGCTCAGCAGCATGATACTTGCCTGGCAAGCTCAAGCTCCAGAGTTTGATTCCCAGTTCGGGGGAAAAAAAAAAACAACAAATACATGTTAGTATCAGAGCTGGGTGTGGTAGTGCATGCCTGTAATCCCAGCACTTAGAAGGCTGAAGCAAGAGGATCCCTTCAAGTTCAAGACCAGCTGGAGCTACAAAGTGAGCTCAAGGTCAGCCTGAACTGCACTGCAAAACCCTGCCTCAAAAACAAAAACATACTAACATTGAAACACTGTTAAGCTCGCAGGAGCGATGTTCTAAATCTCTGGAAGTACAGCATCAGGTGAGTAAAACTTCTGCACTGCATATTTACTTACATAAGCATTATGGCAGGTAATATTTCCAGTCATTCACATGTAAATTTTTTACATTCATAAACACATTCAAAATGTTCTGCAGATGCTTCAAATAAGTACATTCCAGCTTACCATTCTTTTATGTAACAGTGAGGGCCTACCATAACTCTAAACATTAAGGAAAAACTAATGGGCAAAACCAGAAATGATCCTTGTCTTCAGGAATCTCAAAATCAAACGGAAATACAAGTAGAAATCCTGCCAAGCTGCTGAGAAACTGCAAGTTGAAAAATAAAACTATAAAATCAACTGATACATTAACAGTGATTATTCCCACTGCCCATGCCTCCTTCCCATGTAATCCATCCAAATAGTCACCCTAAATTCATTCTCTGAAACCCCACATCCTGATCCCTCAGTGAGTCCTATTTTGTATCTCTGAGATACATTCAGGGTGGCACCGATTCCCATCTTCCTCACTTCTCAAGTGGCCTAGGGCACCGTCTTCTCCCATCTGGTTTGGTCTCCCAAAGACGTCCCTTTCCTTATCCCCAAAATCTATTAGTGTTTTTGGCATGTGTAACAGGAGGGATGGGAGATGGGAATCAAACCTGCATATTTGCTTACATAAGCATCATGGCAGATAACATAATAACATATCAGGACCAAGTGCTGGCCAGCCAGGCACAGTGTGCTGAGCTATGTCCGTGGCTGGCATGTGTACACTATCCTTGGGTCATGGGGTGGGTGGGGCAACATGGTCGCTAATGTCTTTGTGTCCAGACTATGGAGGAAGTAATTGGGAAGGGCGAGAACCCAGGCAGGAGCCAACAAATGCCCCTGGGATGTTCAGAAGGAACACAGTCCCAGAGACATCTCAATTTTAACCTACTCCCCATCTCCACCTTTTTCTCTTTTCTTTAGCCTCAAAGCAGCAACCCAGGTTATCCTTTTAAAACGTAAGCCATATGTTTAAAACCTTCCAGTGATTTCTTATCTTAGGCAGTTTGAATTCTAAACTCCATATAAAAACCTTCACCTGGCTACCAGTCTTGCTTTCCACTGGGTTGATACTTTGGTTCCTTGTGTTTCTTTCGGAGTCCTAGCATACTTCAGCCTGGTTGCCTTTCCCTTTGCTGAATCCACTCACCACCCTCCAGGCCGGCTCAAATCTTTAAAAAACAAACAAAAAACGCATGGGGGCGGCAAGATAGCGATAAAAGCACCTGCTTAGGCAAGCTTAGGCAGCGCAAGGGCACTGTTTGATCCCCCCACCACCACCACATGCTGCATCAGCCCCGCCCCCCGGGGGGGTTGTGCGGGCAACACACACACACACACACACACACACACACACACACACACAAACGGTTTTGCCTGCAGTTCAGACAGGCCTTGAACTCACTGTAGTGGGTCTCAAACTTGCAATGATCCTCCTGCCTCAGCCTCTCCATTTGGATTACAGGCCTGCGCCACCATGCCCGGCTCCTGCTCAAATCTTGAGGAGTTCACTGGTGGTTTGGTGCTAAAACGCACTCTACTCCAGCCCCAGGCTGTAGGTCTTTTCCAAACGGTACCACTGGAGAAACTCACGCTGGACTCGCCATCAACACAGGTGAGCCCGCGAACTGGTCCCCGGGCAAATCCCTCGGAGCAGAACCCCCACCGCGGGCGGCCCCTCCGCGGGGGCAGGGCACAGCCGCAGTGCCCGAGCTGTCCCCGAGGGCTCCGCAGCGGTCTCCTTCCAGCACCCCGCTCCCCGGCCCTCTCCCCGACCCCGGCTCTGGCCACGCCTGCCCAGAGCTGTACCGCAAACACCACACCTGCGCTCGCTGCGGCATCCCCAGCAGGGTCGGCGCCTGGGCCGTTACACTGCGGTATACTCGTTGGGCTAGTAAGCGAGCCGGAGGGGACGCAGGATGGCAAAGCCGTGGTCTGTCTCTTTTCAAGGAAACTATGAAGGAAGGGGGAACCCACTAATTGATTTTCAAGGTAAATATGATTCTCTTAAGCTTCGGGCACACATGAAAATAGAATTAGGACGGGAATTAAAACTACAAGATTGTATTAAACATATTATGGAAATACCAAAAAAAAAAAAAAAAAAAAAAGCCACGGAACTGTTTCTCAGTAACGAACGCAACGCAAAACGCCAGCATTTTCTCGGCATTTTTTTCCCAAAGCACTCGCAGCGCCGGACAGGTCCTGGCAAACAAAATACTTTTGCTTTTCAAATCAACAAAAATAGCGGTCCGAGGTTAGCAAATACGGGTGAAACGCACACACAGAGCAGCAGGGCCCCGAAGGCCGCCGGCGCCCACCTCTCCCGGGGGCTGGCTCGGGAGGAGGCGCAGAGGGGTGCCCACGCGCGCCGAAGGCCTCGCGCGGCTCAGGACAGTCCTGAGGCGGCGAGGGGCGGCCAGCGCCGCTCGGGACACCCGCGGCGACTTCCAGGTGAAGGGACGAACCTGTGCGCTCCAGCCGAGCCCGCAGATGCCTGCGCGCACCGAGCACCACGGCCCCGCGGTCCGCAGCCACCGCGTTCAGAGCCCCGCCCCAGCCGGCCAGCTCCCGGCAGCAGGAGACCGCTCACCGTTGGCCTCACTCCTCTCACCTTCGGGCCGCCCCCGCCTCCCAGGGGGCGGAGTCCAAAAGAGCAGGGGGGCGGGAAATAAGGGACTTCGTCCAATTGCGGTCAAACTCCGCCCACCGGACTCGAGGTCGGAACTACATATCCCATGAGCCCCTGGGCGGTTGCCGCGTTCCACCGGAAACGGCTCGCAGCAGTGGGGGAGGAGCCCAAAAGGGATTGTGGGAGAAGGGCTTCTTCCTTTTCGTCTGGCGGTAGCCATCAGGTAGGCTGTGTCTCAGATCTTGGCTCTTCCATCCGCCCGTTATCGCTCTCTGTGTCAGCCATCCGACCTTTAAGACCCTTTTTCTTCGGGGCTCCTCCGGCCTCCTGTGCGGCGAGAGTACAGTCAAGACGTGGAGCCGCGAGGCTATGGAAAGGCGTCCCCGGGGGCGGGCTGGAGGGAAGATGTGATGGCGGCTCTAATTCTGGCTGGGCCGCAGAGCGAGGAAGAGGCGCGGGGCGGAAGGATGGGAGGCTAGGCCTCGGGCAGCCAAAGCCAGGCTGGCTCATTGGGTAGGGCTAATCAGTTTTCCTAGGGAAGGCACCCTCGTTGGTGACAGGAACACCATCCCTTGCTCTGGCGCGGCGATTTCGCTTTGCGAGCTGGGCCCTTGGAGACGGGTCGGCGACCCCGTAGTCTCTGTCCTAGAGCTCAGGTTCTGCTCTGCCCCTTCTGGCCGCAGGCATGCCTAGCACTTTCTTCTGCTCGGTGCTGGGTGGCGGTTGGCGGGCGTGGAGGTGGGAGTTGGCTTCCCGACCCCTGCAGTAGCCCTGCAGAGCCATTTTCTTCCCTGGCGTTTTTCTCGGATATGTAGGCGCTAAGATGGATGGGCTTGTGGCCCATTGTACTTCGAGCGGGTGCTAGTTTTTCGCGCGCGGCTTTGTCTCAAAGGTAAGCCAAGATGGGTGCGTACAAGTACATCCAGGAGCTATGGAGGAAGAAGCAGTCCGATGTGATGCGCTTTCTGCTGCGAGTCCGCTGCTGGCAGTACCGCCAGCTCTCGGCGCTCCACAGGGCTCCTCGCCCCACCCGCCCGGACAAAGCTCGAAGACTGGGATACAAGGCCAAACAAGGTGCGTGATGTCACTGCGTGGAATTTCGAGTTCAGTTACTGTATATTTGTCGGGAAAAGCTAGAAAGCGGTGACTAGGGCTGCATTGGTGCCGGTGGCGTGCTTTGGCTTGTAGTAATGCATGCACTGAAACTACTTGGGGTGTGTTCTGTCCTCTGGCTAGTGTGTAAATTACAGAAGTGCAAAATGGTCTTCCTCCCCTTATGAGCCCTCGATTTTTCGAAAGCAATTCTCATGATGCGTTATTGTGTGCCTAGGGTATGTCATATACAGGATTCGCGTGCGCCGTGGTGGCCGCAAACGTCCCGTTCCTAAGGGAGCAACTTACGGCAAGCCTGTCCATCATGGCGTTAATCAGCTGAAGTTTGCACGAAGCCTTCAGTCTGTTGCTGAGGTAAACAATTATGAGTAGTAGTTGTACTACTACTTACTAGCGTTAATAGATTAAGAGGATTTGAGCAACTTTACTCTGGTGGCTTTGCAATGTGGGTTTAAGTATAATCTTGGCAAAAGATAGTTGCCGTCAAAAACTGTTAAGTCTTTGTTACTGATGTATATATATGGTATATACTCGAGTGTTTTATGATTAGTGAGTTTGTAGGACCCAGGCTTTGGAGAGCAATAATGTGACTTCCCCACACTTCTAGATTCTCTACCTTTGATAACAGTACTAATTTTAGGCAGTCAGTTACAGGTTATCCTCTGGATTCCTAAAAACTGCTCTCTTGGATGGGTTCGTTGGCAAACCAAGGCCTAACTCCCCGAGGTAAAATTTGTTTTCAAAAAGAGAGGCAATGTGTGAAACAGACCAGATGCATCTGGCCTGGAGAATTTAAAATATATACTAGAACTTGAAGAAAATCATGCTGGTGTCCATTGCATTAGTGTGGTAGGTGCAGTGCTTTCCAGCACACACTCAGTGGCCATGGACACAGTCGCTCAAGGGAAGTTCCTTACGTGATTGCGTGAGTTAAAGAGAAAAACCTAGATCTCAGTGATGACCCAGAGTTAAGGTTCTAATTTGCTACTGTAACCTATATCTGAGGCTGACTTTGGGCTTTTTTTTTTTTTTTTTTCCTGTTTTAGGAGCGAGCTGGACGCCACTGTGGGGCTCTGAGAGTTCTAAATTCTTACTGGGTTGGCGAAGATTCCACATACAAATTCTTTGAGGTTATCCTTATTGATCCATTCCACAAAGCCATTAGGAGAAATCCTGACACCCAGTGGATCACCAAACCAGTCCATAAGCACAGGGAGATGCGTGGGCTGACGTCTGCAGGCCG
>PVKN010043970.1:0-10156 GCA_004027915.1 Capromys pilorides
AATGGCCATCTGGCCAAATATATTATGAAATATATCTACTGAATGAAGCACTATGCACCCACAAAAACAAGAAAGCATACTATGAGATATAAACAGATTCCGGGGATATACTGTTGGTAAGACATGCTTTTTCCCATTATTTACAGCTCCAAAACAAGAGATACAACTGATAGTTAAAGGGATTAAACAACCACTGACCCACAGTTTAACTGGCAGCACCTTCATTTTTTTAATGGTACATATATTAATGGAGTATTTTCTCATAGTTGATTAAACTAGTGAATAAAGGGGCCAGCAAGATGGTTCAGTGGTCTAAAGCGCCTGCTTAGGAAAGCTCAGGCAACTGCAGGGACTGTGGCTCAATCCCCAGCACCACATGCTGCACCAGCCCCACCACCAGGGCAGGCTGAGCCAGCCATAAAATAAACAAACAAACAGGCAAACAAACAAATAAATAAAAATTAAAAAAAAAACTAGTGAATAAAGCAAATATAAGGGCCAGCCAGATAGCTCAGTGGATTAAAGTGCCTGCTTAGGCAGATGCAGGGGCCCACTAGGGGCCCAAGAGTTCGGTTCCTGGTATGCCCATGCTGGCCCCACCCCACTCCTGAGGCACACTGAGATGGTGATTGAGACTGGGCATGGTGGCGCACACCTGTAATCTCAGTGCTTGGGAGGTTAAAAACAGGAGAATCATTGAGCCTGAGTCTGATCTTCGTATTGAGACCCTATATACCCTGCCTTAAATTCATAAAGACAAATAAAAATAAAACAAATACAAATCAATGAATAAAGGAGACTAAAGGAGGCTACCAGCAGCCATTCACATGATATATAAGCAAAAAAAGAAAAAAGTTCATTTGCCATAATTTGCCTAAGGAAACACCAAAACAAACTATAGACTACTGAAACCGGATGCCTAACAGTGGATGAGAGATAGGGCAGATGAGTGGATAAGGAAGAAAGCAGGACTTCCTCTATATGTCTATATACTTTCTGAACTAGGGAGATACATCACTCATTCAAGCAAAAAATTAACACCTCCACTGAACAAATTGTTGCCTCAGATAAAAGGCTTGACGAGTAAGACAGATCACCTCTACTCTTCCTCCCGCTTTGTTTTCCTTAATGTTGCAAAACTGAAGTCTAGCCTCTACATTAGACAGATCTCTGCTGGTTTATTCACCTTTTTATAATTTAATTTTTCTGTGATGTTGGGATTCAAACGAAGGGTCTCAGACATGCTAGGCAAGTGCTCTATCACCACTCAATCAAGCCTCAAATCTTTTCTTTTATAACTAAACACTGATTTTTTTTTTTTTTTTTTTGGTCTTTTTGAGACAGGGTCTCACTATGCAGTTCAGGCTGGCCTTGAGCTCACTTTTGTAGCCCAGGCTGGTATCGAACTTGCACCGATCCTCCTGCCTCAGCCTCCCAAGTGCTGGGATTATAGGCATGGACCACCATGCCCAGCTCTTTTTTTTTTTCCTGTGAAGAAACTATATAAAATTACTTATTCAGCGTTGGGGAGATAGCTTGGCAGGATAAGCTCCTGCCTGGTAAGCGCAAGAATCCAGGTTCGATCTCTGGTACCAGATGCTGTGCTGGACACCAAACCAGGTGTGGTGATGCACTCCTGTAATCCCAGCACCGGGGAGGCTGAAAACAGGAGGATCACTACGATTCCAGGCTGCATAGTGAGACCCTGTACCAAATACACTAAAACATATTAAAAAAAAAAAAAAAAGGAAGTCAATTTTTTTTTGAGTCAATATTATTCAAACCAAGTATTTAACAGCCTTTATTACATTTTAAAACTTGTTGATTCAGAAAGAATGGTTACAGGAATACAATTTTAAGGTTTTCTGATGAAAAAGATTTAGAATTGGGACAGCAAGATAGCACAGCAGTCTAAAGTGTCTGCTTAAGCAAGCTTAGACAACCACAGGGACTGTGGTTTGATTCCCCACACCATATGCTGCATCAGCCCTACCCCCAGGGCAAGCTGAGGTGGCCATAACAGAAATAAAGTTTAAAAAAAAAAGATTTAGAACTAACTTCTACCTGAAAGGTTACTATGTATGTCAAAAGTGGTTGATAAGGAAATGGCCATGTTATACTTTAGATTTTCAGTGAACATGATTCCTCCCTTATGATGTGCACTGTATCTTTAGTAGTATTTTTCGCTATTAGTATCAGAACACGTTAAGCTGGTCATTTTATTTCTGAGCTACCTGAACCTTCTTATTAAACCAGCACACTTCCAATAAGTAATTTTATATAGCACATTACAGTTTCTTCAAAGGAAAAAGATCCATGTTTGGTTATGAAAGAAAGCTTTGAGATGTAACTCAGTGGCAATGGAACATTTGCCTAGTGTGTATAGAAAAAGTAGCACAGGCTACACTTTCTTTCTATAAGGAGATTCAAAGCTGTAATGGATCTTGGAAACATATCCATTCCAATACAACAATCCCAAGGTTTAGTATTTTGACCAAAGCTGTAATTGTATTGACAAGAAATAATTGGGAAGAAAATAACTTAATAGAAAAAGAAAATACTAGGGCTAGATGATTTCCAATCCTTTTCTTAACAGACACATCTACTCAAGGAATATGACACAAAAGATACTAAGATACTACTCAATATTTCTGAGCTTCTACAGTTCATTTTCTATGGATCTTCTCTGCTTAACGCAAAAATGTCTTTGCCTACGAAGACTTTACATCATATTTGTACTATATAAACCAGAGTTCTCCAAACTAATCAGAGTTGTGATCTGCTTCCTTAAAATCTTGAACAAAAAGCTTCAGGAAAATAATTTTCATTGCCCAACACTATGGCACATGCCTATAATCCCAGCACTCAGCAGAATGAGGCAGGAGAATCACTTCAAGTTCAAGGGCAGCCTGGGCTAGCTACATAGTGAGAACTTATCTCAAAAAATAAATAATTCAGCTAGGAAGAATCTCACCAGCCATCCACAGAGCAATAGCCTTCCAAAGAAGGGAAGAGGCACACCAAAACCATCACAAACCTACTGCAAGCAGCAGAGATGAAACTCTGATTATGTTCCTTTAAACCCAGGAGTCACCTAAAGGAAAGCCCGAGAACCAGGATGCATGGCACCACTTCTTACTCAAGACTGAAAGGCAAGGGCTGAGGGGGAAACCAAAGGCCCTGTAATAGGCCCCGTTATACATATTTTGCCATTACCAAATGACAACAAATATGGCAATCCTTTGCCTTTCTTCACGAGCACAACACTCTAAGGGAAGCTAATCACAGAAAGAAAAAAGAAGGGAAAGAAGGAGGGAACACTAAAACAGGAAAAATTAGCTATAAATCTAAAAAATACGCAACTCACGGTCACGTAATAAAAGTCACAGTATGGTCAAGGATTCCTTTTTATAACCTCTGCATCCTTCAGTGTTCCTAACACTAAACAAATCATAGTATGTATGAAACATTAATTGAAAGGATTTAATTTCTGTCCCTTTGGCACATTTAATCTGCAGGAAAAGAGATGGTTAACCAAGGGTTAATGTCTGGACACTAAGACTCCAGTGTTAAATCAGCTTCTTAAAAAACAAAGTCAAAAGCTACAATTGGTTATTTATTATAAACATGGAAAAGTTTGAACTTTAATCTGAATATAAAATTGAAGTGATAAACTACCCCCACTCCAAGCAACTGCATTTACCTTAGCCATGACTTCTGGATCTGGTTCTTCCACAGGGTCAGCCCATTCAACTGTAACTACATTTCCCCATACTTTTACTTTTCCACTCATCAGCCGACGTCTGGCTTGTGCTGCTGACTTGTGATCCTCATATTCAAGGAAGCAGAACCCCCGATTCTTCTTTTTGTCATCGGGTTGATGATATAGAATAACGTCCACCAAACCCTCTGTTAAACCAACAGCCAGATATATAAGCCAAAAGCATCCACCACACATCTAGTGATCAGGCAGACCTAAATCCACTTGCCAATAATAAAAAAAAATTGAAAAAGCCTCAAAATGAGTCACTAATTACTTAGTAGACAGTCAGATCAGCATAATTAGATATAGGGTTTGGGACAGTATTACATGATCCCTATTAATTTTAGGGTCCTGAAAGTATAGCCATATACAACACAACTACTGTATTTGTCACTTAACATCCTACAGTGTTTTAGAGTATTTGACATAACGTGACCTACTTAGTTTCAGGGGGAGGGGGTTGTTTCACAATATAATTCAGGCTGGCTTTAAACTCACTATGTATCCCAGACTGGCCGTGAACTCTTGGCAATTTTCTGGTCTCAGCCTCCCAAGAGCTGGGATTATAGACATGCACTACATGCCCAGCAACCTCATAATTTTTAGAAGCACCATCAAGAACCTTCAGAACCAAATTACTAACAAAATTCCAAGAACTAACTTTCAACAACTAATCATGGCCAAATAACCACCTCTATTTAAATTTAACTTAAAAGATATGGGTTGTTATACTGAGGGCTGAGCCAGGGCTTTTCACATGCTAGGCAAGCACTCTTCTACTAACCTACATCTCCAGCCCTACCTCTAGGTTTTAAATACTATCCATTTCTTCCTCTTCTTTTTTTTTTTTCTTTTTTTTGGGGGGAGACAGGGTCTCACTGTGTAATTCAAGGTGGCCTTGAACTCATTACTCATGCCAATTCTCCTGCCTCTGTCCCCCAAGTGTTGAGACTAGAGAGGCATGAGCACCATGCCCAGCTATCTATCACACTCTTATAAATGCTTTGATTTTATGCTTAGCCCAGACTTCCCTAAATTTACAAGTGTCTGCTCACTTAAAATACCCTCCTGGATGTCTTGGACAAATTTAATGTCCCAAACAGCACCACTATGCCAAAAATCTGTCTTCCCTATCTAATAATATCACCCAACATACTCTTGAGCTACAAACTGGTGAGGCATTTTTTAATCTCCTCCCTTACTTCCTCTTTTCCTATATAGTTTCAAACCCATTCACTTCATTCCACCTCCCTTACTTCTGCCATAGTCCAGTCAGCTATCTGATCTATGACACGCTCACCTAGTTGATCAACTTCTATCCTTGACCACACTCCAAGCTCTCATCCACATAGCAGTAGAAATAATATTCTGTGTAACTATGCAATGCAACAGAAGTCATTCTTGGCTTAAAGTCTTCAAATACCTTAAGCCTCTCTACTTATGTAACTTTCCTGATTTTCCTTTTGCAAAAAGCCTTTCATGTTACTTTAATATACAGAATTATTCCTTGCCTTAAAGACTCAGCTGGTATGTGTTGCTCTTAGAATGCATTTCCTTTTGCTTTTCACACACTGTATTCTCTCCATTCAATTCTTACTTGAAATGACACCTTCTCAGAAAAATTTTCCATAACCACACAAAGAGGGACAGCAGCCATTCTATAGCGAAATATTCTATACTGGTATCTTCCTAGCATTTAATCACAATGTATACATATTTCTTTAAATCTGGAGTCTCAATTTCTTTCCCAGATTGTAGATTCCCTGAGGGCAAGGAATAAGTCTCTCATTGCCCACTATATGCCAGTACATAGCACAATGCCAGCACTGAATAAGTCTTTTAATAAACACCTGCTGAAGAAATGAGAAAATGGACATGAAGCCAGAAAGAAGCTGGTAAGTAATAAAAAGTGACATGACTAAGTAACTGTCCCAGTAGGTTATCTGACCAACACAAGGGGCAGAGGAAGTTACAAACTGTGACAGAAAAATCAAGATTTTATATGGGCAGAATTTCTAGTGTCAAGATCCAAATTGTGACCTGGAGATGGCAGAGAAAGGACTATAGACAAGAGAGGTCAAAGAACTGGGAGTCTAGGGCTCTGGATGGGTCATCCAGATGGATGTCAAAGATGTTAAGAATAAGTCAATTTAGGGAAGGGAAAGAATTAAGTCTGAAGCAATCTTCAGAATAAAGAAATGCTTAAACCAGAAGAGAGATAAATGAAAGCTTTAAAGGAAAGAATGTTATGTCTGGATGACAAAATGTAAAGGAATATTATTTTAACCATAAGAGACAGTGCTCTAAAACAGTGTTAACAAATTGAACCTAGCCTTAGTCAACCTTAAAAGGTATTTAAAAATTGCAATGGACAGCACTTGGGAGGCTGAGGTAGAAGGGTCACTTGCCAAGTTCAAGGCCAGCTTGGGCTATGAAGGGAGTTCAAGGCCAACCTGAACTGCATAGTGAAACGCTGTCTCAAAAAGAAAAAAAAATGAAATGGAGACAAACATGCTAACAAACACCTATAATCCCAGCTACTCAGAAAGACTGCCAAATTCAGTTAGCCTAGACAACACAAGATCCAGACTCAAATAAAAAACAAGAGCTGAGAAGATAGCTAAAGGGTAGAGCTAGCCCTTACCTAGCATGCAAGAGGTTTTAGATACAAGTACCACACATACACACAAAAAGAAACTACAAGAAATTGTGTAATAAATGAAAATAAAATTCTGTAAAACCGCTCAGTTATACACTAATGTATGTATATCTGTAACATAAAGTATACTTGCTTGTAGTGGCATACGCTTGTAATCCTACCAGTTGAGAGGCTGAGGCAGGAGGATCACTTTAAATTTGAGGCCAGCATGAGCTACACAGTGAGTTCAAGAGCAGCCTGAACTCCACAGCAAGACGCTGTCTCAAGAAAACATCTAAATAAGTCAATATAAAAGGAGGAGTAAGAACTTTCACTTGGCCCTGAAGTGAAGGGGTGTGGGAGGGGATGTTCATTTACCAAGGGACACAGACCAAAGCTCTGACAAAAGCCAAGTGAAGGTGACATTCCAAGAAATCAAGGATATGAGGGAGTTTCTTTAAACCACTATAAACCCGCAAGGACACAATTTAGATATAAAAGACTTCAATTCTTAACACATTATCTCCTTATTTCCTACACTTAAAAAATTACAAATACAATAGATTTCCCAAAACTAAATTTTAAATCCCTTTTTGTTTTACCTGTGACTTTACTGAATTCTTCCAGAATGTTTTCCTTAGTCTTATTCTTCGGGATGGATCCAACAAAAAGTCTGTTGTTTGCCACAGAAATACACACTCCAAGGTGTTTCCCAGGGCGAATTTCATAGCTGTCACACTGCAAGGAAGGAAATAACCAGAGACCCCAAAGCCACCCCAAACTGAGGACAAGTGATCTAACCAGAAATATTTCACAACTTAAGGCCAAACACTCACTGCTTCATGAACTCTCTGAATTACTTGTTTTCTGTAATACAAATTATATTTTAAACTTCATTAATATGGTCTCTTATTTTAGTTTGGTTGTTAACCTCCATTGCTTCACATAAAAAGGACTCAAGGTAATCATTTTACTTTTTAAAATTCTATTTCATATTTCAACTTTAATCTGAAAAATTCTTAAAAGAATTTTAAAATAACTACCTGAGACTGATTATTAGTATCCTTAACAATGAATTCAATATAGATAAGCTATAGTCAAAACAATATATAAAGGGCAGCAGCTGTGCTTAATCAACATGCAAAGGAAATTTATAAGAATTTCACTGTCTACAAAACAACTCTAAATATGTAAGGTTTGAGTGGTACTAAAATAATATTTTTGGGGGCTGGTGAGATGGCTCAGCGGTTTAAAGCACATGTGTTGGGAAGTTTAGGCCACCAGTGGGACGGAGGCTCAATCCCAGGCACCACATGTTGCGACAGCCCCACCCCCAGGGCAGGCTGTGCCACCTATTACACAAACAAATAAATGTGGTTTAAGAAAACAAAATAAATTAAAAAAAAATAATAATAATAGTAATACTTTTGGGGCCAGGGAGATAGCTCAGTGGAATAAGTGCTTGCCTGGCGAGCACAAGGTCCTGAGTTTGATCCCTGGTACCATCAAAATAAATAAACAAACAAACACTTTTTGCTCAGTAGATGGAGCATGCCTATAATCCCAGCAATCAGAAGTCTGAAGCAAAGATCACTAGAGTTCAAGGCTAGCCTGAGCTACGAGACTGTCTCATTTAAAAAAAAAAAATCAGGGGCTGGCAAGACAGCTCAGCAGTCTAGAGCACCTGCTTAGGCAAGCTTAGGCAACCACAGGGAACGGGTTCGATCCCCAGCACCACATGCTGTGCCAGCCTCACCTCCAGGGCAGGCTGAGCCAGCCAGAACATAAATAAATAAACAAAATAAATCTTTAAAAAAAAAAAAAAAAAAATCAATGCTTAACTATTAATAATGTTATTTTTTTCAGAATTTTTATAGAAATAAAAAATGTTTTACCTAAATCCCTATAGTGATCAATTTCCTTGATAATAAACTTTAGCTTACAGGGCCGGCAAGATGGCTCAGTGGTCTAAAGCGTCTGTGCAAGCTTATACAACCGTAAGGACTGCACTTCAATTCTCAGCACCACAGGGCAGGCTGAGCCAGCCATAACATAAATAAAAAAATAAATAAAGTTTAAGGGGCCGGCGAGATGGTTCAGTGGTCTAAAGCACCTGCTTGGGAGGGCTCAGGCAACTGCGGGGACTGCAGTTCGATCCCCGGCACCACATGCTGCGCCAGCGCCACCACCAGGGCAGGCTGAGCCAGCCACAAAATGAATAAATAAAAGAAACAAACAAACACAACAAGCAAACAAATAAATAAATAAATAAAATTAAAAAAATAAAATAAAGTTTAAAAAAATTTTAGCTTACATTTTAATCACTCATTAGCTTGCAGAAAAAAAAAAAAAAAAAAAGTAATTTTAAAATAGTCATCCAGACTCCATCAAAAGACAAATAAAGCTTTGGACATTTCTTAGTATCAAATAAACAAGTTTAAAAAAATTTCCAAATCATAGTAAAAATCCATTCAAGGTAGGACGGGAGCTAGTTCAGAGTCCACTAAAGAGACCAAAAGGCTTAAAAGGTGATGAGGGAGGCTACCTGTTGTAGAAAGGCTGGGACTAGACTAAGACCTGAGATGTCTGGCAAGCATGTAATAAAAATGGCGCTATTTTACAACACTGAGATGTTACTCTCATGCAGCAGGAGTGAAAACAACTTGCAGAGTTTTGTCATCACTGCTGTACTAAAACAAGCACAAAATGGTAAAAGGTCCTATAGAAAGAAACTATAGGAGGGTGGAATATTAAACACAAAAAAGAAAAAAGGCAAAAGGACTTAGAAAAATATCAATCAATCAATCATGTAACTAGGTTGTAACAAAATCAAAACCATTTCCTGAAAGTCACTAGCATCCAGTTATCCTCTGAACTCATCTCAGCTCTCATATTTTAAGCAATCCAATGCTTTTTTTTTTTTAATGTATCTGGTACAGGATCTCACTATGGCAGCTCAGACTCGTAGTGATCCTCCTGTTTTCAGCCTCCCCAGGGCTGGGATTACAGGATACACCACCACACCCAGTCTCAGTAGCAGGCTCAGCATACCAGGGGTGGGGCTGGCATGAAATGTGGTGCCGGGTTGGAACCTGGTCCCTGTGCTGGCCTAAGCAGGTGCTTAGTTCACTAAGCTATCATGCCGGCTCTAATCCAACACTTTAAAAATAACAACTGACCATTTTTAATTTAAAACCAAAAGAAAAAGGTACAGAAATGTTAAATACTTTAATAAAACTTTAAATGAACCAGACCTGGTGGTACACACCTGTAATCCCAGCACTAGGGAGCCTGAGGCAGGATAACTGTGAGCTTGAGACCAGCCTGGGCTACAAAGTGAGCTCAAGGTCAGCCTGAAATGCATAGTGAGACCTTGTCTCAAAAAGACAAAATGGGCCAGGGAGATAGCTCCACAGCACAAGTGCCTGTCTGGCAAGTGTAAGGTCGTGAGTTCAAACCCCAGTCTCACACATACACACACACACACACAAAACTTTTATATGAAACTTTTAACATTGGATAACTTCTTAGTATTAGATATTTTTTTTGGAAGAGGCTCTTTTTAGGGGCCGGCGAGATGGTTCAGTGGTCTAAAGCGCCTGCTTAGGAAAGCTCAGGCAACTGCAGGGACTGCGGTTCGATCCCCGGCACCACATGCTGCGCCAGCCCCCACCACCAGGGCAGGCTGAGCCAGCCACAAAATAAATAAAATAAAGAAACAAACAAACACAACAAGCAAACAAATAAATAAAATT
>PVKN010043971.1:0-10158 GCA_004027915.1 Capromys pilorides
TATATAATCTATATTGGGTATATTAATCACTTAAAACAAATTGGCAAAACAAGGTTTATTGCCCTAAGTTTATCCAGCCTATCTTACCCCTCTTTAAGATGGAGGACATCAATGTGAGAGTAACTGGAGTCACATCCAGGATTCAGAGAGACATCTGAGGACCAGCACTTGCCTCATCCAGCCCCTTAGCCTCCCCCTTGGAGCGAGGCCTAAATGTCTTCAGACAAGGTCTTCAACTGATAATCGCTTAGGTCCCAGAAGAAGCAGAGCTTCCCATGGCTGAGACTAACACAAAGACAATAAAAACTTCGTGGGAACGAAACTGCCCCTCAAGCAATGAAGATTTCTCTGGAATTACAAACTCATAACAGAGACAGTGATTGCCTGGATCCCAACCCACCTCAGTACTCTGTAAAACTGGTCTTTTGTGGATGGACCAGTCTGACATTCATCAGAGTGGATCAGATTCTATCTCCTTATATTACTTTATCTTTTATTTTCTAGTTAAAGCTTTTCCCCCTCTAAATTTATGCTTTAGTTTTAATTTTCCTTATCACTGAAATCAAGGATTTACCCTAGTTTGTAACATTATTGAGGCTCCTTTACCATGATTTTGGGTAGTAAGTGTGTCTTTCACCTTATACAGCCTTAGAAACAGGCTTCTAAACCAATACCATGTCTGCTTTAGAACAATTAATCTTTTTTTTTATTCAGGTATTTAGCACAGGGCCTTACCACACAGCTTAGGCTCACAGTGAACTCCTGCTTTCAGGCTCCTCAGCACTGGGATTACAGCTGTGTGCCACCATGCCCAGACTTATTCACCTGCTCAGCATGCCCTGGAGGTGGGGTTGGTGCCATGCAGGACTAGGAATTGAACCCTGGTCCCGGTGCTTGCCTAGGCAGTGGCGTAGTCCCCTGAACTCTGGCCAGCCCTTACAACTCATCTTGAAGTCAGTTCTTCTTCAACAAGGAAAATAAGAGCGGGGCAGAAGCATGGACAGGGCTGAGCAGCAATGGTGGGTCTCTTTTAGGTAAATGAGGGATGGGGCACACTGACAACCAACCAGGAAGAACGTCAAAAGTTACAAAAATTCACATCTAACAGTTGAGCGAGATGTTTCCTAAAAAGAGAAGACACGTGTAGAACAGTGGACCCAAACTGATGCCAGACACAGGACTCCTGAGCACTGCTCATGGCCCAGTCGGCAAAGTGCTGTTCCTCACGCTTCATCTGAATCTGGCACTGTTCATAGGACCAATCAGAAGATGCTATTTCCAATCTTTCATTCATATGGGCAATGGCCCTGCTAATAAACCTTCATGTACATCTTATAGGAGGCCAAGTAAGTTTCTGATAGGTCAGTTGTCCCAATCTCTATGTACATATGTAGCCACTCTGTATATTTTGGATACAAGGGCCCCCTTTTGCCTTACCCTTGGGGTCACTGCCAGCCTTCTTCACTGACCCACTTTGTTTTCCACTTTCAATAAATCTAAACCCTCCCTGTCTTTTTTCATCCAATTCTTTATTCAGGACTCTAAAGACTGCTTGGAGTCAAGCTCCCAGGACCCTCTATCCAATATAATTTTCCTTTCCCATGTCTATAAGTGTGAAATATTGCAAAATACTGTCAGATCTAAGGTTCTTCTCTTGCTTCTAAGCCAGTTTCCATGATGGTGAATGATTTTGAGAGTGTATCTTCTGGAGCTCAATGGATACAAATGAACAATACTGACAGACTCAGGTTCTTAGTAGCTGGAGGCCATGGCCCAGACTGGTAAAGAGCAGTTGGCTTGAGCCACTGTGGCTATTTTGGTTGCCAGAACATTCCTTTACATTAGTTCAGGGGCCGGGTTAGGACTTGGCTCTATTTAGGAACCACAATAGGTGCCAGTGAAAACATTCTTTGCTACAGCAAACACCTCTTTCCAACAATACTGTTGGGAACTAAATTATGGAGAATCATATTTAAGTGCATTCAGGATGGCTTGTAAGAACTGTATGGTTCTATGCTCTTCCACTCTTTTAAAATACAAACTTTGACACAACAACATCAGTCTGATTCTCCAGTAAAATCATCACAAAGTAATTATCTGTGTCTCAGTTACTCTTCTCTTGCAGCTGGGACAAATACCTGACACCCAAAAAGAGGAAGAAAAAGTTTATTTAGCTCACAGTTACTGGAGGTTTCAGTCCATACTCAGTCAGCTCCAAGGCAGAGTGGAACAAGACAGAGAGCACCCAGTTCATGGCAGCAGAGCAGCAACAACTGCAACAGAGGCAACAGAGAGAGTCGATCTCTCTGCCTCTCTTATATTGCATTCAGGCTCTGTTACAGGTTAGGTATAGCACTCACACTCATAATCCCAGCAGTACTAAGACCTATAATCCCAGTGGATCACACATAATACCAGTGGATCATGAATTAATCTCAGACTCTAGAAGTCCCCACCCTATGACTGCCTGAGGCTTTGCGGGGGGGACAACTAGACACAAACCATAACAATCTGCAATAACATTTTGGAGGAAATAAAATTAAGTCAGCAGATTAGGTTCAAGGAAAAGACCCTTACAATACATTTTTCTTATATAAGCTTTTGAACACTGGTGAGTCTCATAATTCTCTCAAATTTCTCATCTAAAATATGTTTTACTGGTTTCCTAAAAGAAGCCTTATTTTTTTCTTAGCAAAGTAGCTTGTCTAGGTTACTTTTATGTATATTCAACAGCCAAAGGTGAAAGGAGAAATACTTTATTTCAACTCAAATTTGTAGAAGTTTCAGTCCCTAATCGGCTGTCTCCAAAGCAAGGCAGCATGGCAGAGGGGCATCACACATAAGAAACAGTTCATGACCCAGAAGGCAGAGGCAGGGAAATAGCAGAAGCAGCAGCAGCAGCTGCAGTAACAGCGAGCCTTACCCTTGTATCCCAGACAGGCTACAAACCTCTTGAGTTTTGCCTCCCAAAGCCGAAGAGTGGCTTCTGTCATTAATAAACCCAGTCAGCCACATCCATAACTATACCAATTCCAATTAGTGAGCTAATTTATACCACACACTCCTAATTGAAGAAGCACACATTCATGACCCAGCCACTTCCCCAAAGCCCCACCTATGAACATGTTACGATTTTGTCCAGTTGTCCCCTCAAAGCCTCATGCAGTCATATGGTGGCTTCTAGAGTTTGTGGTCATGATCCAATATGGGAGATTATAGGTGTGAATACTATACCTGCCATGGGGTTAATAATCTGCATACACTATGAGGGAGGAAGAGAGGCCTGCTAGCTGCCACAGCTGCTGCTCCTCCCTTTGCTCTTTGCTCTTTTCCGCCCCCATGAACCTCTGCTCTCTTCCATGTGTCACTCTGCCTTAGAGCCAGCTGAGCATGAATGAAAACCGCTACTGAGAGCTAAATACACCTTTTCTTCCTTAATTTAGAGTGTCAGGTATTTTGTCCAGCAACAAAGAGAAAGGTAACTGAGACAGAACACATAAGGCTTTGGAGGGACATCTAGACACAAGCCATAATGGGAATCTATACACTAGACCTTCAGTTGCTTGTCTGAAAATTTAACGTCATGTCTGACTTCTTTTCTTGCCTAAGCTTGAGGAGGTTTATAGATATATTTGAGATCCTAAAGGACAAACCTGGATTCCTTTGAGAATCTAAAGCTAGCTGAGTACGTTTGAAGCTTCTGTGATAAGGTCAACAATAGTAGACTGGGCCGACTAGCTTAACTTTACAGAACCTGGCCCTACATCTGGGATTAGCTGATAGTCAGCTTAGGCTGAGCCTGGTGGAGCAAGGTTTCTCAGCCATCAATGTGTACCACCACCTCACCTGCCTGGATTCAGGTAGATCTGAGCTGCATGCCAGGGGACAATCTGTGTTTCTATAAGGTGATGCTGGTGCTATTAGTGCCACGTGCTACATTTTGACTGCTAGGTTCTATAGAAGTGGTTTTCAAAGTGTGCTACTTGGTAACTTATTAGAAACATAAACTCTTAGCACACCCACCATCTCTTAGATCTCCTGAATCAGAAGTCCTGGATGTGTGGTCCAGCAATCCTTAGGCGAGCCAACTTTTCAGGTGATTCCAACGTATGCTAAGACTATCTAAGCATTTTATAAGTGCATTGTGTCCCTTCTCCAAATATAGTTAAATACTAGCTGTTATTACCTGCCAAGGTGACCTGATTTGGAGATGAAATCTATTATTTAGTCAAGTTGCTAGTTGCCACCAATAAACCGCTCCTTTCAGGCCAGCTAACTTGAGTGTGGTCTTTTGTGGGTTTAAACATGTCTTTTCCTGAAAGTTTTCCTGTCAAACACTTGATTCATTTTTGAGGATCATAAAAAGCAAGCCAAAGGATATAGTATCTAAACCGAGAACTGAAAGGTGAACAAAAGTTAATCAGGTAAACGAAACTGGAGAAGGCGCTGGGGAACCACAGGAGAATGTTTAGAAACAGAAAACAGCATATGCCAAACCCAGACACAGTAGATGCACCTGTGAGTTTGAGCTGAATTGGTGAAGAGATTTTTAAAATTTACAAATACAAAGCAATGCTTTATACAAGAGCTCTAAAAAGTTCAACAATGTAAAAAATACTTTGAACTGAATAGAAAGCATGCTCATTTGTGTTATTTTGTGGAATTACTTTTCTCTTCTCCTGTCCAGATGTTTCCTTGACACTCTGGAATGCTCAGGGTACCTGCTTGGTTTTTCCCATCGTCTCTCTGCACCATTCTGATACCTGTCTTCCTCACCTTTACAGTTTGCATGCTTTCTGTGCTTCTCTCTTGACTTTGATCCATCTGATCTTCTAGAATTTTCATTGTCCTGATTTTGGAGTCTGTCATTCTCATTTTTCTGAAAAATTCTTTTCTCTCTCTCCTCTCTTTTTTTTTTTTTTTTCTGGATCGCCATGCCTACTCCACCAATCTATGTGCAATTCTTGGTAAGAAATCAGATTTTAAGGATGAATTTCCTTTATTGGTTGTGTGGTTTTTGGAGATGGCTCTTGCTATGGTTTGGTTCTAAAATGCCCTCCTACATAGTCTCATGTGTTTGGGAAATTATCAGATCATGGGGTACCATACTCATTGGAGTATCCATCAGTTAATGAGTTTAGTAGATGAATCTGTTGCTATAAAGTGCTGATTTAAAGGTGGATAATTGAAGAAATATTGTGGAAGTACGTATTCTTGTCCCTAGCCATTCTCTTCTTTCTCTGCTGCCTTACTGCCAAGATGAGGGGACCTTTTCTTTGCTAGGTCCTTCTACCATGGCATTTATGGTTTGTAGATGACCAATAATGCACTGAACCCACTAAGCTATGTGCCAAAATAAACTTCCTCTCTGTTAAATGGCAGGTATCGGGCATTTTGTCCTGGTGTCAGAAAAGCAGATTCATACAGAAAATTAGAACCCAGTGACAGATTGTTGCTGTAACTGTAGCTGATCATGTTAATTAGAAGCTTTTAGAACTGATTTTTGAGAGAAGTTTGAAAATTTTTTGAGACGGAGACTAGAAAAGCCATAGATTATTATAAGTAGAGCCCAATAAATGATTCTGGTCAGATCACAGAAGGTCAGTATTCTTAGAAACACGGACAGCAAAGGCCAGCCTCAGAAGGTTTCAGTTGGGAATAGTCTTCACTGTCAGCTGAACTAGAAGCCACATCCATTACACTCTGGAAGAAAATTTGCTTACACTTTCCATGTTCTGTGGCTTTACAGGAGACCGAAATTAAGGGTAGTGTATTAATTTAGTGGAAGAAATATCAAGACATCCCAAAGTCCAGGCTGCAGCATGAGTATTGCTGGTTTATTTATACAGTGAGAATCAGGGAGAAAAAAAAAAAAAACAGAACTAAATGATTGAAAAACTTTAGTATCATCAGAAAAAAAGTGCCTTCAAAGTTAGGAACAAAAGGAGCATAGTCGATGAAAAGATTAGCATTAAAAAGAACCCAAGTGCTTTCCAACAGGACAATAGGAAAGATGGCTTGAAGATATGTAAGGATTTGATCAGACCCCACCCTTGACAGGCTCAAGGGTGGGAAAGGGAAAATGCATTTATAATACTTTGAGAAGAGAACTCCAGAGCACCCTGCATGCAAAGCAACAACCAGGGACATGAATCCCCAAGTTCAGTCATCAAAATATACACAGACCTTAGCAGTCATGGTCTATGAGGACTTGGCTCATATTAGACCTTGGAGTCTTCCACATGGTGCTGATTTTTACAAGCATGCAGAACGTAAGAGTTATGGAATCACAGAGACTTCCACCTAGATTTCAGAAGAAGCCCTGGGAACCCGAGCCCCAGAGGAGGCAACACGTGAAGTCATGAGAGTGAAGTGAAGGAGCAGGGAAGATCTCAGGAGGTTGGAGCTAAGAGAAATGTGGAACTTTTGTTGAAAAAAACTGCATGTAGTGAGTGGCAGCAGTTTAAAAGAGAGATCATGTGGACTTTGACAAACAAGGCCATGGAAGCGGGGCTACCCAAACCCTTTATAATTCATATGTCGCTGCAACTTGCCCAGCTACAGGACAGGAATCTTCAAGATGTAATGTTTGTCCTGCTGAGTTTTGGACTTGCAATTTCTGTATAGGTGCCCTATATCTCCCATTTTGAATTGGAAAGTTTACCTTGTACCACTGTATTGAGAGTATTTAATATACATTATGCTTTGTACAGAGGCTCACAGCTAAGAATTTGTTTTAGTTCTCCAAAGAGGTTTTGGAACTGGACTTTTCAGCAATGTAGGAACTCTTAAGTCTTTTACAGCTCTTAGATATTGATTAAATGCATTTTGCACAATGAGATGGAAATGAACCTTTTGGGGTCCAGGGGCAGAATATTATAGTTTAGATCTAAAATGTGCCCCCAAAGTGTCACGTTTTTGGAAGGTGGTTGAATCATGGCAGCAGTACTGTCATCAGGGAGTTGATCCATTAATGAGTCCAGTAGCTGAATGTGCCCTTAGGAGGAGGGCTTAGTTGAAAGTGGGTCACTGGGGGCATGATGTGGAAGGACATGTTCTTGTCCCCAGCGCCTCCCTCCTCTGTCTTCATTCTATTGGCCATGGTCTGAGCAGCTTTTCTCTGCCAGGTCCTTCTCCTATGCCATTTCTGCCTTGGAGCAAGCCAGCTGCACACTGAACCCACTAAACCGCAGGCCAAAACAAACCTCTCCTCCTCCAAGTTATAGGTGTTGTCTGTATTCTCCTAGCAACAGAAAAGCTGACTAAGACAGCCCTCTAATTATATTGAACCTAAAATTGTTAATTTTACTACTTATTTACTAATTTTACTATCTCTTACTAATTTTACTAATTGGTACTATCGGAGTTTCTTTCTGATAGTATGAAAAGCACTGCTAGTCTATTATACAAATGGTTTAGAAAGATATGTGAAGCAAATGCATTTGCTACCCATAATTTACCACTTGTAAGAGGTAAGGAATTTAGTTACTCTAAACATGATTTTTAAAAACACTTTTGGAAAAGTAAGGAATATGTTGGCTGGTTATCTTCTAGAACTTCTGGACAAAGTAATAAAGGCAAAGAATGAGCTCAGGGATTCAAATTCCCAGATACAGATGTGAGTAAATAACCTGAAGGTTTATAAATGTTCCCTGAAGGAACATCTTTTCTCCTATAATCCTAGGGTTGAAGTTGAAAATAAAACTAAAAACAAAACTTAGAGAAAAGTTCTCATGGTGTAATTGGTTGAATTAAAATGTGCCCATAATTAACCTCAAATAGTACTCACAATTAAAATGAAGACATTGGTTGGAAAAGAAAGGGATCCTATAAATTGGGATAGAAATTATATTGGAATCATGATGAGGCTAGGTGAAATAAATGTTTAAATTTGTATGTTCTCATTTTGTCAGAAAAAGTGACCTTAGCCCTTGAAGAGACAGCAGCATCTTCACTCTCACCCCTTACAGAATTGGCCTCTCCACCTCTTCCTGAGAGAACTAAGTCTGGACTGTGTGAATAAACAGTGGTATCCTCTCCTGAGGCAGTTTCCAAGAAAGGTAATACTGATCCTATCACCAACTACCACCACCCTTTCTTGCATTTAGACCTCCTGTGTAGCTGTTACTATGTGACCAGAGCTGCCCATCATGAACTGGCTGTTATATGGCCCACCAAGCTATAAAGGTCGAAGTGCACAGTAACAATGCATTATTAAACAGAGGTGCTACAGATAGGATCTGGTCCAAGGAGGGCCTGAAGGACAAGTAAATTTTATGCAGCCCAAATGGCCGTCATTTCTACTACTACTTTATAGCCTCGTACCTGCAGTGTGCACCACCTAAGGTCTTACAGGAAGCACTTTGTTCAGTTGGTGGAGGCAGAGAAGATTGTGCATTGTGAAGATATTACCTAAAGGTGTCCAGTTGCAGCATGATCGCCTATTTTTAGGACAACGCTGAAAGATATTGCTGGGAAGAAATCTTTATAGCCTATAGCCCTTTGGGTTGTGAACTTAGTTGTACATTTTGCTTGGAATAAAAAATGAGCAGACATGCACTATATAGCAATTCATAGGCTATATAATAATTCAGTGGGCTGGATTTACGTTCAGGGACTTGGAAGGAACATCACTGGAAAGTAGATGACAAAGACATTTGGAAAGATGTATATTGATAGATTTCTCCAAAGGGGCAAAGGACATGAAGAGATTTATGTCCCATGAAAATGCTCACCAAAAGTCAGCCTCAGCAGAGAAAGACATTACCAATCAAGTGGATGTGATGACTTATATGAATGGAAGTCTCTTTCTTCAGTCATCTCTGCCATTGCTCAACAGGTCATGAATAAAGAGGCCATGGTGGCAGGGATGGAGGGTATGGATAGACTCAGCAATGCATACTTCTCCACACTAAGGCTGACCTGCCTACGGCTACTGCTGAATGTTCAGTCTGCTACCACGAGAGACCAACACTGGCCTCTGCTTATAGTACTGTTCCCCAAGGTGACCAGCCAAGGAGTTTGTGGCAGGTTGATTACACTAGACCACTTCTATCTTGGAGGAGGAAGTGTTTTATTTTTACTGGAACAGACATTTATTTTGGTTGTGGATTTCTCTCTGTATATATTACTTCTGCCAAGGCAACCAGCAGCTCTCCAGGGGGCTTCCAGGTCTTCAGCCTCAAAATGTAGCTGTGACACTGGTCTTGCTTAGAGACTTTCAGCTCCTTGTACTGAGCAGCTACTGGTTTCCTGAGTTCTCTAACTTACAATAATCATTGCTGGACTATTCAGTATTTGATCATGCAAGGCAATCTCCTTCTTACATTTTTATGCATTCTATTGATTCTATTCCCCTGGAGAACTCTGAGTGATACATGAACTTAGTCTGAGGATTCAATGAAGGTGTCTTCAAAGGACGTTTAAGCTGGAAGATATTAGTCCTCAACTACTCTTGTTAAACTACTTCTAGGCTTAAGCCATGATAGACCAATAGATGTCCTCAGTGCAAAATCCTACACAGTATCTCTTCCCATAATCCCAGCATAGTAGAGATCAGAAGTCCAATACCTATCCTTTCCCCTTCTTCTCTTTCACCTCCTCCTCTTAATAAAAACTAAGATTTAGCTGAATAAATAGTTATCCAGAGAGTAACTATATTTTTCAGCTTCTGTTGTGACTAGAAGGGGCATATAATTAAGTTCCTGTCACTAGAACATGGATAGAAGTGATATAGTCAACAGCAGGACAATATTTTTCATTCAAGAAAGGTCTTGTGCTCCACTATCTGGCAACTACAGCAACCATCTTACACCAAAAATAGGAGTCACCCCTGAGAGCTGCCCCATGCCTATACCTTGGGGTGACCTCAGGGAATAGCATTGTCTGTTCTAGATTTCTAGCCTGTCTATGTACCTTTCCAAGAGGAAGAATTAAACTTCTGTCTTGTTTGAAACACTATAATTTCTGTTTCTTTACTAGGGCAGTTAAGCCTATATTCTAACTCACATATTCAGGATCTTCTCTTTGGCATATTTTTGGCTGAAAACAAAAGACATTTACCTAAATTGTCATAATCTGTACATAGTTTTAGCATGAAGTTTCTTATAAGTGACTTTCCAGTTTAAATAGATTCATGGTCCCCATTTGACTGTTGCC
>PVKN010043972.1:0-10155 GCA_004027915.1 Capromys pilorides
ATTTGGAGCATACATATTTATGACTATTATCTCCTTTTGTTAAAATTTTCCTCTAACCAGTGTTTACTGATGTTCTTTATCTCCTTGATAATTCTTAGTTTGAAGTCCAGTTTTTCTGCAAATAGAATAGCTACCCCTGCTTTTTACTGAGGTTCTGGAGTATGTAGTATTATTTTCCATCCTTTGACTTTCAGCCTATAAATTTCTTCATGGGTTCAATGCATTTCTTGTATACAACATATTGCTGAATTTTTTTCTTAATTCACTCTGCCAGTCTATTTATTTTAATTTGTAAATTGAGTCTATTTACGATGGTGGTTATAATTGATATGTATTATTTAAGCTTGTCATCTTATTTTCCTATTGTTAGTTCCCTACTTTTTTCCTGTTTTTAATAGTTTGCTGTTTTTGGTGGGTTCTTTCTGTTGTCATTCTTGGAATTATGGATATTTTTCATCCCTTTCTACGATATATTTTAGTATGTGTGTAGGGTTGATTTGGTCATCATGAATTTCTTTAGTTATTCTTTATCATGGAAGTATCTCACTTCTCTGTTAAACTTAAAACAGAATTTTTTCAGGGCATATCAGTCTGGGTTGCAAATTGCTTTTTTGGTGGACTTGAAGTACTTTGTTCCATGCTCTTCTTAACTTAATGGTTTATGAGGAGAAATCTACTGTTATTCTGATTGATTTTCCTTTAAATGTGATCTGTCTCTTTGCTGTAGCAGCTTTTAGTATAACGTTCGTGTTCTGAATTTCTGGGTTCTTGATTATTGTATAGCTGGATGTAGTTTTAAATAAGTTGATATTATCTGGAGTTCTATATGCCTCAGTTACCTGAATATCATATTGTTTCCCCATATTTGGGAAGTTTTCTGCTATTACTTCTGCCCATATTTGTTTTATGTCATTTGTTTTGCCTCCTTTCTCAGTGATGCCTTTGAGCCTTATGTTGTTCATCTTTGCATCATCTTGAAGATGTTGACTTATCTTTTCCTGCTTCCTAAATGTTTTTAAGAAATCTTTCCTTATGTTTTCACTAGTTGTAGTGATGCCTTCAAGGTCTGAATGTCCATCTCCAGTCTTATTGAAACATTTTTTCCCACTTGTGATTGAGTTCTTCATTTCCTGCATAGCTCTTTGAATCTGCTTCATGTATTCTAGTTCTTTCCTATGTTGCTCATTCATGGTTTCATCATTTTTCTCTTCTCTATTTTTTCATCAATGTCCTCTTCAGAGATACTTAATAGATAGTGAGAGATTGGTTTCTGTTTGGCACTGTCCTGTGTCCTTCAATGTAGACCTTTGGTGAGGTTATTACTCAAGCATTTCCCAATATTAATACCCAAGGGAAAACATGTGGTTAAGATGGATATGGTTTCCTATTTACAGTAGAACGTTTACCAATACCAATAACAGCTAGTGAAATTTAGAAATTGACAAACATTTTCCATTTTAATAAGAAAAAAATAAAATAGAAATGGAACAGTTTCAAAACAGGTTAGTAGGACAGTTACAATAATTACTACATTGTTTATTGTTGTCTTCATAGTAGTTTCTCAGAGTACGAGATGCAGACATGATATCATTTCTTAACACTATTAGTATAAACTGTTCTTCTCATTGAATTAAGAGAAAGTAGCTGTATATATAGTCCAACAGTTCATAATAGTAATGGGTTATAAGCAGAACTGGCAATGTCAGAAGCTGTTTACTTGAACCTTTTACAGCTCAGCATATTAATATGGCTTTACTTTTTATACCTCATGGTTAGACTTTTCTGCTAGATGGTTAAGACCAGGATGAAGCAAGACCTATATAACAAAAAATGTAAGCTTTGTATCTGACAATATCAGTCAAATCCCCTCAGGATTTACCCTGAAACCATGAACAGCATTTTGTAGAACTTTTGTCAGTGTCAGCCATCTGGATGAGTAATGACCATAGCTTGATCGATTTGGTCTCTGTGAAAGCCTGAGAGAATGTTTTCTCTCTAGGTGACTCTCCTTAGGCACACTATACATCACTGATCCCTTTCCTCTGTAGCCCCACAGTCTCCTAGAACAGAAAATTTGGGACACCACTGAGTTGTAGGATGTTACAGTACAATTTCTCTTATGTCCACAGACACAGGATTTCTTCTTAATGAATTTGCAATACTGGTGATTCAACTCAGGATCCTGTGCTTGCCAGGTAGGTGCTTATTCTACTGAGCTATCTCCCTGGTCTCTACAGCATAATTATCCAAACTATTCTGTATGTATACATAAATATGTCTCAAGGATATGGATATTCAATTGTGAAAGCAAGGCTGTCTAGAAGAAAGATGAGTGGGGCCATAAATGTATGCAGCATATATTTTTTTTAAGAGAATAAAATATAATTTTAAAAAACTTATTAAAAAAATACAGAATTTCACTAACAAAAGTGATAGGAATTGAGCAATGGAATTCAATAATGTTATATTGCATATCACTTGGGATTGCAGCACAAAAGATTCTCACCTATAGTTTTCCAGGTCAGTGATCAAACAGTTCTGGGGTTTGAAGCCTGTTGGATGTGGAATTTCTGTGTTAAGGATACTTAGTCTATATAATTTATAAAAGATTAGCCCTACTCTAAGTCAGTATGAACTAAATGGTATAATTGCTAAAATAAAAAATTTAACAAGGAAATTAGTAGAGATTTTTAAATACAATGTTACTCATTCTTCTATTACTGGAACATGATATCAGAAGCATCTAGTTCAATTAACTCCAAAGTCTTTCGGGGTTCTCACTTGTATAGCATCCAATCTGACTCTACTCTGACTCTACTTCTTCTTGGTGAACATGCACAATTGGCGACCCATATAGTACATATATCAGGCACCTGACCAATTTGGTCCCAGCTTAACAGACAGTGGACAGAGCCTGTTACTTAATGCTTCTAAGGGAGAGGACAGAGCAGGGAGGAGTGGGAGCCTGATTTAATGTTATGTCTATAATACCAGTTACTCAGGAGGTGGAGGGAAGAGGCTCATAGCATCAAAGTCAGCCTAAGAAATGTAGATTGGTCCTATCTCAGTAAAAGGATGGCAGAGAGAAAAGTCTGACTGCCATTTTCAAGGATAAGACTCTAAAACGGCAGGAATTATAACTTCAACACACTCCTTCATTTGGTATAAACATGATGCCAAAGTGTTGACCCTAAAAGTTGTTCTGTTGATCTTTAATAACTGTGATCCTTTATTGCATTTTATAGTCAATTAATATTTATAGCATGCCAAATAGAAAGACAAGTTTCTCTTATATTGAGAAGATTCATACTCTACTCCTTGTATTTGTTTCTATTGCCCATAATAGACACTATACGACATAGGCTCCAGTAGTAGGTGACCAGCTAAATTAAACTAATAGGAAACATCCCAAGATGAGAATGCAGAGATAAAATCATGTGGCCAATGGAGCCATGCAAGTGGAACCAATTATCCTCAAGCTTTTTTTGTTGTTAAAAGGATGAAACTCAGGGCCTTGTACTTGCCAGGCAGATGCTTACACCACTGAGCTAACTTCTTCACCCTTATTCTCAAACTTTAGGTTATCAACCTTGGCCATAGTCCTTCCCTACTGGTAAGGTGACTATATTACAAAAAGAGAGTACTACAAAGAGCTTACATACTCTCTCATTCTAGATCAAACTCTGAATACTCAGGCCTTAGGGTTTCACTGCCTTACTGAAACTTTTTCCTCTTTCAGAGGCCACAAAGACCTCTTCCCTGGACCTGTCTTTTTAAAAATAGTTTGTATGTACACTTCTCTATGATACAGGTCATATAGTGAAGTATTTGAAGGAGAAAAGTACAGAAACTGGATATCTTCAAGATTGGATTTTCTCCTATGCTGGCTCTCTCCACACTGTAACTGCAAGATACCTTATAATTCTAAAGTTCAACCTCATCTTGTCTGCACAAACTAAATCTGAAAATACATATAAGCATAGAACACATTGAACATATTTTATGACGCAGTGTGCGTGTGTGTGTGTGTGTGTGTGTGTGTGTGTGTGTATGTGTGTTTGATTTTATTTTGTCTCGCTGTGCAAATAAAAATGGGCTGGAAGCCAGGCATGGTGATGTACCCCTGTAATCTCAGCACCTGGGAGGCTGAGGCAGAATGATTGATGTGAGTTTGAGACCAGCCTGGGCTTCAAAAGTCAGCTCAAGGCCAGCCTGAAATGCATAGCGAGACCCTGTCTCAAAAAGACCAAAACCAAAACAAAACAAAACAAAACAAAAAAATGGGCTGGAGTTCACTCTATGGTCCCAGGCTGTTCTCAAATTTGCAATGATTGTCCTGCCTCAGCCTCCCAAGTGCTGGGATTACAAGCATGTGCTACCACTTCCAGTCTCATGATGCAGTTTTTAGTTTGACTTTTAAATGTTTAGATCTAGTGTAGATTAAAATCCAATTTTGATTTTGTCTTGAGTTCTCCAAATGTTAAGGTTTAGCCTTGATAGCACATTTCTTCTCTATTTACTCCTTGGCTTGAGCTATGGCTGCGTTCATCTGTGACCACAGCTATTGTCTGGTGATACGTGTTTCCAAGCTCCAGCTCCCACTGGCTTTGTTTTCTCCCTTGCTTAGGTGTTAAGAGTCCCTTAGTGTTCTTCTGTGGGTGCTGTGCACTAATCTTCACTCCCAGCTGTGTGCACTCCTCTGCACATAGTCTCTTTATGAGTCTCTAATGGTTACCTTAATAAGTCAGCTTGACTATGCCAAAAGGTGCCCAGATTAAATATTGTTTCTGGATGCAGCTGTGAAAGTGCTTCTGACAGACATTAGGATTTGAATAAATGGGTGTGTCTTAGTTACTTTTACTCGTTGCTGGGACAAATACTTGACACTCAAAATGAAGAAAGGAAAGGTATATTTAGCTCACAGTTGCAGGAGGTTTCAGTCCGTATTTGGCTGGCCCAAGGCTGAGTTGAACATGTCAGAGAGCATCCAGTTCATGGTAGCAGAACAGCAACAATCTCAACGGAGGCAACTGACCAACCAGGGCTCCAGAGAGCAACAGCCCTTTAAAAAGTCTCTTTGTGCTCAGTCACTCTGACATGGGCCCATTGTGCCCTAGGGTGGAACCAATCATACCCCAGGAAGGGCCCTTGATCCTGCTCTAGGAAGGAGTCAATCATATCCTAGCCAGGCCCAGGTCATGCTCCAGGGAGGAACCAATTGTACCCCATCAGTACAAAAACACATAATCCCAGTGGATCATGACTCAAGTCTCAAACTCTACAAGTTCCCACCCCATGATTGCATGAGGCTTTGTGGGGACAACTAGCCATAAACCATAACATTCTGCCTCTGGACTCCCGAAGTCTCATGCACATCCCTTTGTGCAAAAGACATTTTAGTCCATCCAGAAGAGTTGCCAAAGTCCCAACAGTTTCAGCATTGCTGAAAAGTTCAAGTCCCAAGTCTCCAAGATCCAAGGCAAACTTTCAACTGTGAGCCCCTATATAAAAAAGTAGTTAAACATATCCAACATTCAAAGGTATGAGATAAACATTACCAATCCAAACGTTGCAAACAATAGGGTGATACAAAACACTGGGACCAACACATGTCCAAACTACAGCAGGGTAAACATTAAATCCCATAGTTCCAACTGGAACATCTGAAGCAGTCTGCACTGACTTGTGAGTGCCAAAGGCCTTACATGGCTCTGCCCCTACAGCACTCTTGGTGGTAGTTTCCATGGCTTCTCTCTTAGGCCGGATTTGCTCCCTCTTTGCACGATCCACGTTCCTGGCTTTTCCAAATTTCTGAGGTTTCCACTGAATAGGGTTCTCACTCTCTGATTCACAAATTGCCCTCTCAGGGGCACACTGGCTGGCCTCCCAGACCTTCTTCTGAAATCAAGGTGGAAGCCTTCTTAACCTCAGAACTCCCACATTCTGCATGCATCTATGTGGATAATGCCAAGGGTTGCTGCCAGCTGGAGCAGTAGCCAAGCTTCCTTCTCTCTTGGCTGTAGGGGTTGAGGGCCTAGATCGCTGAGCACTGTCACCCTGATTCTGAGAAACAAATTCTCCATGTCGGAGCTATTTTGGAACCTGGTTTGGCCGCTGCCACCATTCTGGTACTCAGGTCTCTGTGACTTTCTTCTCAAGGTAAAGCTTCTCTCCTTTGCAATTCTGGGGCTGCAAAAAGTGGAGAACTATCACCTCTTGCGATGCCCTCAGGGCATCCTTTTGATTCTCTTGTTCCTTCCCAGCAATGGAAATCCTTTTAGCTCCATCTTTGCAGGCCAAAGCTTTCCTGGTGTTTCCTTTCTAGCCAAACTCACATTTTAAATCATCCTACTTCACTCTTTGCTCTTGATTCTTGACATAAATCTGACTAAAAGCCGCCAATAACAACCATGCCACTGCCCCAACAGTTCGCTGCTTTGAACCATCTCTTCAAAGATTAATCAGTCTGCCATGCTGAATCTCAGTCTTAGGTAAAGTCTCTGGGCACGAGCAAAATTCCAATAGACTTTCAGCCAATCCATACCACAAATCATCTGGAGTCCAACAACCATTGATGTCCTTCTCAGCAGAAACCTCCTTAACCTGGTCTTTACAGGCAGGCCTTCTGTCACTCTTCTGGTCTGAGTTCTGACCAGAATCTCCCCTACAGAGCAGCTGAAGCTTTTCCAGCACTTCACAAGTAGAGGACATCTCTAAATCTTTCCAATCTCTGCTCTTAAGCCATTCTTTATACCTAGGCTTCAAGCCAGTCTTCTGGTCTGAGCTCTAACCAGAATCTCCTCTACCATACAGCTGAAGTTTATCCAGCTGAAGTCCTTTCCTATCTCTTCCAATAAGCCATCTCCAAAAACTCACGTTCCAAATGGTCAGGTTAGCCACAGCAATGACCTCACTTTTCTGGTACCAAATTCTGTCTTAGTTACTTTGATTCATTGCTGGGAGAAATACCTGACACTCAAAATAAAGGAAGGCAATGTTTATTTAGCTCAGTTACTGGAGTTTTCAGTCCATATTTGGCTGGCCAAGGCTGAGTGAAACAGGGCAGAGAGCATCCAGTTCATGGTGGTGGAACAGCAACAATCTCGACAAAGGCAACTGACCAGCCAGGGCTCCAGAGAGAAACAGCTAGCATCTGTCTCTCTGTCTCTCTTTATATTACATTCAGGCTCTCTGTCTCAACTTGTCTGCCTTAGGCTACACCCATAATCCCAGAAGGACTCAGACCCATAATCCCATCCATACTAAAACACATAATCCCAGTGGATCAAGAATCCAGTAATCCCAGCAGTTCTCAGACCCATAGTCCCATCAGTACTAAAACACAAAATTCCAGTAGATCATGACTCAAGTCTCAAACTCTAGAAGTCCCTGTCCCATGATTGCATGAGGCTTTAGGGGCACAACTAGACATAAACCATAACAGGGTGTAATGGTTGTTACATTGTGTCAACTTGAGAAGTTAAGAAGTTAAACTAAGGTACTCAACAGTTCTATAATTTGGAACATAGAGGACATGCCTTCAATAACCATTTACTGTCCAGTACGTTATAATTGTCAATTCACTGTGTCAACTTGTGAAGTTTAGAAGTTTAACTAAATGACTCAGCACAGGGCCAGGCTCCTCTTTTCATTAACATCCTCAGCCTGTGCAAGACAAGACAGAGAGATAATCTGAGTGCTTCACTGGTTACATTTCTCTCATTGCTGAAATGAAATACCTAACACCCAAAATTAAGGAAGGAAAGGGTTATTTAGCTCACAATTAGAGGAAGTTTCAGCCCATACTCAGCTGCTTCCAAGGCAGAGTGGTAGAGGGAAGATGTTCATGGCGGTGAAAAACAACAAAAAAAATAAGGAGAAGGGCAACAGCTATGTCAGCTAGCAAAGCTCTCTCCCTCTCTTATATTGTAAGCAGATTTCCCATCCCTGGGCCAGAGCAGCACTCATACTCATAATCCCTGCATTGGATCATGAATTAATCACGAACTCTAGAAGCTTGCTCCAATGACTGCCTGAGTTTTGGGGGGCAGCTAGACACAGATCATAACAGTGCTACACTCACCCCATGGTACATAGTCTGATTACAATATAAGACAGAAAAGGAGGAAGTTATCCCCTATTTTTGCTCTTGCTGATTTTGCTACCCTAAATAACCATGAACAGTGGTCACTTCACTATGCAGCCCTGCCTTGAAGCCAGTTGATTATGTACTGTAACCTCCAGAAACTGTGGCTAAATAAAAGTTTCCTCTTTTAATTTTTGGTTTATGTATTTTGTCTCAGAAATGAGAAAAAAAGTAATTAAGACAATGGGCTCAACTAGGTACAAAAATCACTGTGAAATTACATAGGCATCATCCAATTCATTAAGGCCCAAAATAGAATAAAAGTTAAAGGGAGGAGAAATTGCCTACCTTTTTCCTGTATCAATGCTCATCCAAATGCTTGGACTATGAGTTATACAAACGGCTGCCAGCATTCTCAAACCTTCAGATTCAGACATGCAGGCATGGGGCTTCTTAGCCTCTTTAACCATTTGAGTCCCAAGCAGCGCGATTGCACTGCTGAGATTTTATGTCGAGAAAACCCAGCACATTTCGAACATTGTGGACAACTGACGGTGCGTTACCGATTGTCGCAGTCGCTCACTCAGATTTACTGACACAAGTACACTGAGATATTGCTTTACTCTTAACTGTTTCCTTGTAGATTATGTATGCATTTAAAACCATGTGGTTGATTATGTTAAAGGCTACCTTTTTCCAATATTTAACTGATCTTCATTCATCAAGATAGGTACACAGCATTTTATCTGATTCATCGATGAAAAATAAACAAAGCGCTATCACGCTGCTTGGTATTTCTCGACATAATATAAAACAAGTGCTATCATGCTGTTTGGGTCTTTTCATACTCATTTAGAGAAAGTGCGGTTGCACTGTTTGGGATTCTTCGACAGTGTTTTTTCAATACCCCCTGGGACTCAAACGGTTAATCATACAAGCCAATTTTTTGTACTAAACTTATACAGCATCCACCAAAAATGCACACATACTTCAAGAAAAGAAAAATAGCATTTATTTCATCAGGTGCTGTTACCCTGATGCTGGAGGATGTGATATACCCAGAAATCCCACTACTTTACTAGCTCTGAGAGAAGTTGAAAATGCATGTGCAGCAAGCTCAATGACCAAGGCTACCCAAGCAGCTCTTTGCCAAAATAATAAATGTCTGGAATCCAAAGGCCAACATGCTGAGCACCTGTTGTAGAGGCAAAGGCAACATATTAATCTCAGAGTGTCTCAATAATTTAGTATTAAAATGTTTATACAAATTTTTCTTTTCCTGAAATGTGTATACAGACTCTGTATATAACTTTAACCCTAACCCTGATTTGCTTTCTATGGAGACCCTGATGAATTGTTTTCCTAGCTGAATTATGTCAATGAACTCCTATTTTCTGCTAGAACCCTGCAGTTGTGTTGATGAAGTAAGCCAGACATCTTCATAGCACAAGATAGAATAATAAAGAAAGAGCATGAAATTCAGAATATCCTAAGAAAAATAATAAATTTGTTTTCTGAAAATTCATAATATTTTGACATTTCTCCCTGACACAAAATTAATATATTTTTACTTAACATACTCTTGGTCCAGTGAGTCAGTCTACAGATCAATAGAACAAATTCTTCTTTCTTTTCTGATTTTCATGGCAAGACTTTGCTATATTTATTAACAAACACTTTTCTTTAATAGTCAACAATCTTTAAGAACACTTGTAGTGGTTGATATATTGTGTCAACTTGGTGGGAATGCCAGTGGCCGATACATTTTATCTATTCATTGTGTCAACTGTTTCACACTGTGAGCTATGAGGGCCCTGCCCCAGAATAACTCAGTTTGGATGTTATCTCCTGGCTTCCTGCACAGACTTGTCAGCCTCTAGTTTGGACCCTTCAGCTTTCCACAGTAGATTCTTCTGCTTGCCTTTTCAGTCACAATGGCTGTTAGGAACCAGCAGAAACTGGTTAAGACCAGTAGAGACCAGTAGGGATGGAACACTGCAGTGAGTATAAAAGCCTTGGGACTGAATCCTTCAGTGGGCTGTGTGCAGACGCTCTCAGCACACTTCCCC
>PVKN010043973.1:0-10156 GCA_004027915.1 Capromys pilorides
TATCGCAAAAAAAAAAAAAAAAAAATTGGTACATGTCCCATTTCCAGCAGAATGAGTAGGAGCTGAACATATTCAGAAGTTCATTCAGTCATTCCACAAATATTTGCTGAGCATCTCCTATGTGCCAAGAATTATTCTAAGTATGGTTGATCAGGGCAGTTTCTGACTCTGGAGCTACCATGCTGGTGGAGAAGACAAGCGAGCAGAATCAATCCTACAACAGGGCACGATGCACTGGAGGAAATAAATGAGAGTCTGTATAAAGTGCAGAAACTTCTTAGGTCCCAGGCTCACGGAAAGTGACCTTTGATCTGGGACCTCAGTAATGGAGAGAAAGATAAAGAGGAGCTTGAGAAGATGAAACCCTAAAAGGAGGTGTCAGGGAAACAGAAAGGGAGAAGACTGTGGAGTGTAGTCCTGGCCAAGACATGAGGAGATGGAGGTGTCACATGCAAAGATCGTCTTCCAAGGGAGGGGGAAAGAAAGAAAGGAAGTAGTTAACGCAGTAGGTGGGAGGACTGGACTTTGAAAGAGGACAAATTACACAAGGAAACCAAGGGCAATTGCATGTGATCAAAGGGGGAGGTGGGGAAGGATAGTGACACTATGGAAGACCTGGGTTGGGAGAGTGAGCTGGCAAGGACAAGCACCAGGTGGACAGAAGCCACTGGGAGCCCTGCTGAGTGTGCAGATCCTCGTTTGTAAGGATGCTGAGCAGGACGGCCTGTGCTTTTCTCTAGCAGTGCTTAGCCCCTGTGAAAGGAACAAAGGGATACAGCACTTATGCAGGTCAAAAGATGGAGGGAGGGGAGCAGAGGCTGAGGACCGTGAGCCCAGGTGATCCTCCTGGGGTGGAGGGAGGGAGGGAAGTGGAAGAGGTTCCTGGAGACTGAAGGAGGAGGCTTCAAGGAATCCCAAGATTGAAAAAGCAACAGCACGAATGACAGCTAGAGAGAGAAACGATGACCAAAGTCCAGACTGATGTTCAGGGATTCAGAAATCACAAAGGCTAGTGCGAAACACCATGAGATGATAACACATTGTGTCCTAAAGCACACCAGGCAACAGATTGCAGTCTTTGACATCATTTGGCATTAGTAGTTGATTACCTTGTTGACAAATTGAACTAAAAGTTTTGTTTTTCACAGATGCTAGGAACAAGTAAGCCTCCGAGGAAGATTAAGACGCTTTCTTAATCCCTCAAGTCCTTCAAAGTCAGCCTGTTTTCCAAGCTTTTCTCTAGTCTCATTGCTCATCAATCTCACCTCTTCCTGAGCCCCTATTGTTCTCATTCCTTTTTTATAGCTTAATATGCTGTTTCACTACATTAAATGCTATTTATTCAGGAAGTCTTTCAAGACCAACTGGTTTCTGAGTGCAGGAAGGAAGCATGTTCATTACTTTCAAATGTCTGCAAAATCTAAAGAATCACTGGATTGATTAACAGGTGATCTCTCAGCTTGAGAAAGGCTGCTTCATTGGTTTTTTTGTTGTTGTTTGGTTTGTTTTTTTTTGACAGATTTGGGCATTTTAGTAATTTTCTCTGTCTAATAAAGCTGGACAGGAGAGAAAGGCTTCCTCTTGGTAACACAAGTATAACCAGAAAGACAACACTTAAATGATTAAGATGTGATTCATCTGTGTACCAGTTCCCCAGGGTGGATGGAATTATTATGTACAGTAAACAAATACTAATGAAAAAAAGAGGAATTACTCTCTTCTCAAAATCAAAACCAAACCCCTGAATGAAATGCATACTAAATCAGTACTTTTCAGTACAGAGTATGAGGGCTGAACTGGAGCTAAGAGATTAGTTAAATCCCTTCATTTTCTATGTGAGGACATTGACATTCACTGGGGACAGTGAGTTGCTCCTACCCTTCGTGAACTCTGGAGAGACTACCTCATTTCTTCTGAATATCTCTCTTGGCACAGTACCTGGCTGCTCCCTTGAGATTTATAATCCCAGACAATGATGGTCCTTTCTGTCGTGGCCACAATTCGTTTCAATTGGGAGAGGTAATCACATCCGGTAATCCAGGAGGTATCCTGCCAGAAAAGCATAGAACTGCAGTTCACATATATTTCTTGACAGCATGGTGGTGGATAACTAAGAAGCAGGTTATGGACATTAAAAGTCTCTGTGCCAAGAGGCCTTGCAATGTATCCCATTTGAACGCCATGAGAAAAGCGTCCCCTTTCCATGCCTTTCACCAGCACCCTGAGTTTTTAGATACTAACAGCTGAACACTACTCGGCAAGCATAGCAACTGCTCCCTGATGTACACAGCAGCTGCCCGAGCGGCAGTTTTCACCCCAGTCACTTCTGGGAGGTTACATCCTTCTTTACACGGGCACAGAGAGACTAGGTTCAGGACAGCGATGTAGTGTTCTCTGGCCCTGCTGCATGCTGTAACTTTTAGCTAAAAATAACTTGGTGATCATGTAGTCAGTTATAAATGAGGCCACAGAGCTTGTCCTGTATCTTGTCCAAAGTCACCAAAGCGGCATAGCTAGAATCTACAATAACTACTATACACAGTGGGATGAGATCCCTCCCTTAGGAAGACCTCATTTGCCAGAAACCGTTACATGTGTTCAAGTAGGCGCTTGAGTCTTTTCTTAAACTTGTTAGGAATTTAAATGAATCTGTTCATTTAAGAAGTGGAAATTCCAAAGCTTATGGAGAATCCACACTCCTTTACAAGGCAACATGGCATCCTGCTCTGTAGTTCAGGTTCATTCAGTGCACATAAGCAGGGTGAAAAAGCCAAACATTTCCTTGCCTCTCAAAAGTCCATGGCAGGATTCTGAAATCAAGTTGCTATGGCTTTCCATCTGCCCCAATGTTGGTGTTCACATTAGTGATAAGGATTAAATGAATTACAAAACTGCTCTTGAATTTTGTATGTTATCAAGTTTAAAGTGAAATTGTTCTGAAATGATTTCCCTTAAGTACCTCCTTGATCTCATAATTTGGATTGTGTCCATTTTTTACATCCCTCAATATTGGGTGATTAAAAAATTTAAAGGTTCTTAAATTGAATTTTCCAAGGGGTAACAGGTTTTTTAGAAGTTCTTTTTTTTTTAGTGTATTTAGTACAGGACTACAGAGTCTCACTAAACAAATCAGGTTTGTAGTTATCCTTCCTATTTTTTGGCCTCCCACGTACTGGGATTACAGGCCCTTGTGGCCACCATGCCCAGTCTCGATAGCCTATGTGCCCTGGAGGCGGGACCGGCACATTAGGCCCAAGATTGAACCTCTGGCCTCTGTGTCTGCCTAAGCAGGCGCTTTAATCCGCTGAGCTATCTGGCCAGCCTAGAAATCCTTTGTAGCTAGTTTAACTCCAGGAAATAATACCTGGGTCTTCTTTGCTATTGCTCAATAAACATAAATCTATAATCTGTGAAACAGTTTATACTCAGGCTCATCAAGATTTTGATTAATTGTGGAGGAAAACTCAATCAAAACTCTGTTTGACTTAGAGTTAGACAAGGTTAAAGCATACTTACTGCAATATTGGTGCTGATCTGAACTTTCATCTATGAACAAAAGAAAAGGATAATTAAATATAGTTGGCATCCATGTTTCAAAGACAAGGGTAATGACTCTATGAAAACAATCTCTCCTTGACTTAATGTCACTGGTCATTCTCCCTACCATTAGCTTCTTGTTTCTCCTGCCCACAAAACACTTGTCTTTGTGAAATATTGCACATAGTTTGTGGTGAATAAGGTCTATACTTCTGTAGCTTGTCCTGAAGCTTCATGACTAAGTTTTATGAAGCCTACACTTTACTAATTATTTTATTGATCTTACATGCAAAATACCTCACATGTTTTAGTTATTCAGAGTGATATTTGATAACAAAAGTGGGAAATGCAAAATACTAACAGCAATGATAAGTGTAGTTCAAAGGATGTTAAATAGATCGAGGTGAACATAGAGCTGCACAGAGAACTATGACATTGTTTCACTGAAAATCTATTTCTCCAAGTCACTGAGAGTCTTCAAGAATGTTCTATTCAAGGGATACCCTCTTTTATTCAGTAGGTATCTGTTGAGTGAACATTATTCCTAAGTACTGTATCATGCTAGGAGAGCATCAGAGAGAGATCCATCCTGAGCAGAGAGCTAGTGGATACAAGCTGTCTCTCCAAAGTTAAAGACGAATCATTGAAGTACCTCAGCAACCAGTTTCTTTTTGCATGCTCAGATGGGCTTAGGAAACACTGAGGGAATGGCACCCCAGAAGGAAAAGATTATGTGAAACACAAACAACAGATCGGGGAGAGCTTTAAAATTGTGTGTCGTGGCCACCCACAGACTGTCTTTCGTCTGAAGTTCCAGAAGGCCTTCCTAACCCGGGGCTTGTTTCCACATGAGAAAAAGAAAATGTTGAGCAGCAAATCAGAAGACCTAGTCTCCTCTTCTACTTCCCAACATTTATCTTTAGTGCAAGTTACCCACTTGCGGTATTCTGAACTCCTTTAAATTTTTGCAACCCTTATTAATACCTTCTGAGTTTCTAAAATTTATTCATTATGCAGAAATTTTGTTTATATTCCATATTATCAAGAAAATATTTACCTGTATTCTACTTCAGACACAACCTAAATTATGGATTAACCTGTTAAGATATATTTAGCTAGTGTTATTAGTGGCTACATTTTAACAAATTCTCCCTGTGAATTACACTTCCATATTATTTTTCTCACAGAATGTGTCATCTTCTTTGTAAGGCATGTAGCATCCAAAACTTTACATAGTCCTGGTGCATCAAATCTTAAAATAACTAATTTTAAGCCATGTTTTCTCTTCATTTACATTGTTTTAATCAAAATGGGTGTGTTTGTGAGCATACATGTATGTACCTACAAGCCCGTGTGTGTGTGTGTGTGTGTGTGTGCGCGTGCGCGCGTGTGTGTGTGTGTGTGTGTATGTGTGTGTGTGTGAAGCATCTGTGGAAGTCCAGCGATGTCACCACACTTATTTCATATAGTGAGCAACTGTTTCATTATCCTCTTCCTCAGTTGCTTTTTGGGTCCCATCTTAGTTCCTTTTTGAAGAAATAAAAGTAAAAAATGAGATGGGAAATGATACAGAGAAAAAGAGGAGTTCAGGAAGATTTTTATGTGAAATTAAGAAAATAGATTTTTTTTTTTTTTTAGCAGTTGATGGCAGTACTGAGTGCTTACAATGATGCTAAGCCCTTTGTGGACACTTATTCCACCAGCATGAGTATCTCTGGAGGGAAGGTCCATTGTTTCAAAAAAGGATCCAGGGTCAGGAGATGTCCACAGCTATGCTTGTGCTAAATTGGAACCCGGCTTTGTGTCCACACCCAAATGACAATGCTTGATGTCCAGTGCCCATCTTGCCCTGTCTCCTAAGGCATCTGACTGTCTGTGATGTCAACTCTCAAAAGACTCCTTGAGCTGAGTGTTACTGAAGGGTTGAAAATTATTATGGAGACTTTAATTATGTGATGGTTGTTTCAAATGGTTGCTTACTTTAAAGCTTGTCACTGGTTGGAAATGAACTAATTAGAATTTTAAAAATATGTTTAACACCAGAAATTTACCTTTTAATATTTGTAGCGAAATATTATATAGACTATATCATCATATATTCCTTTAAAATCTTGTGTTTTAAGATGTGTGGGGCAATACGTGTCTTTCCTGCAGGGGTTAGGGAGCCATCTTTTCTTCCACTGGTAGTAATGGCCTGAGCTGTATTTAGCAGTGGACCGTATGATAATGATAACGTATGATATACCAGTAGCAGGGCCAAGGCTATTCATTGACCTTTTGTAGTTAGAATAAATAAAGTCTTGTTTTTTGAAAATGAAAGTCCAAAATTTAAAAATCTAAAAAGAAATGGCATGGATATGGGCACTTATGGGCATAAGTGCCTGGCTGGCAAGCACAAGGTCCTGAGTTTGATCCTTGGCATGAAGGAAGGAGAGGGGGAGGAAGGAAGGAAGGGCAGGCATGGGTAATAGCAATGCCTACCACTTGTACAAGAATTGACTGTGCATAAAGTGCTTCTACATTCATTATTTCATTTGATTTGCACTACAGTCTGAGGAAGAGAGGAACAGATGTGAAAAAAGAGATATGAAAAGATGTAAGTGGCTTATTAAACTCCCTACTTAACATGATAGCTAATTAAACAGAAGGACCAGAACCGAAACCATTTTATTAACATCAAGCCCAAGGTTCTCAATAGGACCTTTCATTCCATGTTTGGCTGACGACAAAATCACTTGGTTTGTGTGTACTTCTGATTTTATGTGAGAAATTGTCTAGGTTCATCTTTTAATAACCATGAGGTCAGGTGGTTTAATGTGCCTGAGGGACATGCCACATGCAGTTACCAAAATCTTAATAATTGTCCCAGACAGTAATACACCGTGGGGTACTACTCTTCCATGAAAAGGGATAAATTTGATTCATTTTTAGGAAAATGGACTAAAGACACAATGTTTATCTGAAATAAATCAGATGCACAAACTTAAATGTAATGTGACTGTATACATGAGAAGTTTAAAATATAAAAGGTAAACTAAATCTAGATAATTAGAACTAGGGAGAATGGTGGTTTGCAAAAGGGAGGGGAACTAAGAGCTAGAGAGTGGGGAAGGGAGGAAAAGGGATGAAAAACAGGATTAAGGTATATTAAGTACGTGCACCAGGGCTGACTAATAGCTCAGCAGATTAAAGTGCCTACAAACAAGTGCAGGGGCTGGGGGTTTGATCCTCAGGCCTGCCATGTCGCCCTGCCCCCAAGGTGCGACTGGGCATGGTGGTGCACACCTATAATCCCAGCTCTTGGGAGGCTGTAAACAGTCAGATTACTGAGTCCCATCTAGTAGTGAAACCCCAAACACCCTGTAGACCCTTCCCTAAAAAATACAGGAAGAAAGAAAAGTATGTGCACCAACTCCCCATGAGGAATGTCATCACTGTTTACTGCAATGAAAAGAGCCAGTAAAAATCAATGTTTAAAAATATTTCCCCAGAGCTCAGTGATCTCATTAGTATTTGATTTCCTTAAAAGTTTTTGTCATGGCTCTGAAATCTTGTTTCTATTTCATCTGAAACATACATAAGGCACAGACAAAAGAGATAGGGAGAAGGGGGGAGTGGGGGGAAGGAGGAACAAAAAAAAGGAGGAAAAACCTTGAGTTACCTGGCTGTTGAAGACTCTTATTAATCCCTTTTGAGAAGCTGTTATTAGTAGATCCAGCTGAGGAATCTTGACAATGCACTTAATCACATCTCGTCTTCTACTACCTGTCAATAGTATAATATTCATTTAAACTCCCTGCAATGGAGACCCTACAACTCATTTGTGAAGCTGGTCTAAAAAAGGAAAACAACCAACGTTTTGCTAGAAAGTTCTGAGTTACTTAAAATTTAAATAGAATAAAACCCAGTAATTGCTGGATTTTAATCCTTAGAGACACAATCTCCATATATAGAGCCCTCCAACTAAACACAGTACATGAATTCACAGAGGAAAGGTAAGATATATACGCTTATTGTGTATATTTCACAGAGAACCAGTTTTCTGACCTTCTTTTAGACTTTCTTTTTGAGATTTTTTTCACATTTCTTAGAAATCTGTGAATTCTGATCATTGTGTTTTTCAACTGGATAAAGACACAAATACCCCAGGTTTGCTGTATAAAAGAACAAAACTATGTCAGTGCTGTTTTCAAGGCTGTTGTGAAGGTTGCACGTTTTGTAAAAAGGCACTGTGTAATTTGGTATTGCTATGTTTATGTACTAAATGAGAAAACCACATATATTCAACCACTTCCCAGGATGATTTAACTTTTATATTTGCAAACTCCAAAATAAAAACAAAAATCAAAAAACAGTGCCCCTGGGCTGGCAGTATAGTTCAGCAGACTAAGTGCTTGCTTAGGTAAGCACAGGGGCCAGGGCTGCATTCTTGGCACTGCATGCGGCACCAGCACCAGCCCCGCTGCCCCCCCCCCCCCCATCTCCTGGCTGGCTGAGCTGGCGATGGAGTCTGGGAGTGGTGGCACACACCTGTAATGCTAGCACTAGGGAGGCACAAATCAGGAGGATCACTACAAGTCCTAGCTGCATAATGAGACCCTGCACAAACAAAACACATTCCCCTCACTGGGTGTAAATAGTGAGGGCATGTGAATGAGTTGTATTTCTTATATCTATGGAGATTCTCTCTCTCTCTCTCTCTCTCTCTCTCTCTCTCTCTCTCTCTCTCTCTCATAATGAATATATACATGATATACTTGGTAATGAATATCTGATACTAAAATATCATGGTGGGCCTGGGGATAAAACTCGGTGGCACAAGCACCTGCCTGGCACGCACAAGGTCCGGAGTTTAATCCCTGGTACAAAAACAAAACAAGAACCTAAAATGTCATGGAGCAAGATGTGCTTGGAGAGGAGGAGAAATTAGGGAGGAAAAAGTTCCTTAGGTATTGATAGTTAAAAATAAAGGACCGGCCAGCTAGCTCAGTGGAGTAAAGCACCTGCAGCAACTAAGACAGAGCCCTGGTGGTGTGCTCCTGTAGTCCTGGTGCTCGGGAGGCTAAACACAGGAGGATCTCTACACAGATGTTGATAGCTGTGTAGTGAGACCCTGTACTAAATACATTTTAAATAAATAAATGAATACGGGCCAGTGAGATAGCTCAGGGCTGGTGAGATAGTTCAGTGGTCTAAAGCACCTGCTTAGGCGAGCTTAGGCAACCTCAGGGACTGTGGTTTGGTCCCTGGCACCACATGCTGCACCAGCCCCACTCCCAAGGCAGGCTGAGCCAGCCATAACATAAATAAATAAATGAATAAATATATCAATAAATAAATAACCAGGGTCTAATATATTATTTAATATATAAATTAATAAATAAATAATTTATTTATTATATATAAATAAATAATAACAGTGTCCTGTTCCAAGCCACTATCAGTCTCTTTGCTTCTACTCCTTCCCCAATTAGGCTATTGTCAACACTGAAGCCAGAATAGACATTTCCAGTGTGACTGTGTTATGGTTTGTGTCTAGTTGTCCCCGCAAAGTCCCATGCAGTCATGGGGCAGGTCTGAGGCAGATATCCTGAGGGAGAGAGCCTGAATTTACAGGGATAGAGGAACAGAGTCTTTTTGTTGCTCTGGTTGGTCGGTTGTCTCTGTTATTTTTGTTGCTGTCCTGCTGCCATGAACTGGATGCTCTCTGCCCTGTTCCACTCAGCCCTCAGCCAGCCGAATATGGGCTGAAACCTCCAGGAACTGTGAGCTAAATAAACCTTTCCCCCCTTCATTTTGGGTGTCTGGTATTTGTCCCAGCATTGAGAGAAGAGTGACTGAGACTGAGACCGCACTTCCCCTGGACCCATCACGTTCTTGCAGCTTTCTGTCTCGTTCAGAAGTCTCCGCTGTGGCCCGCAGATTCCTGTTCTCTCTCTCCAACCTTGCCGCCTGTTCCTCCCTGTCCCTCTCTGCCTGAAGTGCATGCTGCTCTCTCTCCTTTCATCCAAACTTAGTCTCTCTGCAGCAGGCCTACTACGACCACCTTACTACTCCCATATCCAAACCAAATTTTCGTTCCTGCATTCCTGCTTGATTTTTCTTTACCACCTAACTTTGTTTCCCTTGTATTAGTTGGTGACATACTTTATGCGTAATTTGCTTGATATTTGTGTTTCTTTATGTGGGACTGTAAATTTCATGAAGTCTGAGATTTATGCCTTTTTTTGTCATTGCTATGCCCTCAGCATTTGGAAAGCTACTCAGCCCAGAGTGGAGACTTGGACACACATTCAGGGAAAAGTGAACTGTAGAACCTAGTTATTTTTTAGAAAAATGCTTTCAAAATCCCAAAGATGCAAGCTGGGCATGGTGGTGCATACCTGTAATCCCAGCACTTGGGAGGCTGAGGCAGGAGGATTGGTGCGAGTTCAAGACAAGTCTGGGCTACAAAAGTGAGTTCAAGACCAGTCTGAACTGTATAGCAAGACCCTGTCTCAAAAAGCAAAAAAAAAAAAAAAAAAAAAATCCTAAAGATGCTACTCCATTCTTCTTCTGAGCTCTAGCACTGCCTCAGCTCAGCAGGGAGAGCTCTTTTGCATTTTTTTTTTTTTTTTTT
>PVKN010043974.1:0-10156 GCA_004027915.1 Capromys pilorides
TGGGATACTTCGGTGTTAACATACAAATTTATTTCTTGCTTTGCAAAATATATATAGGGACCCCAGTCCTTCAGTCTAAGTAAGTCTTCCTCATTTAGTTAAATTTGAAATCCTCCTTTTGTTCATTTGTCTTGAACATTAGGTGTTATATTCAATTTGTTAATGTTTTCTGTAGTACAAAGGAATGAATGAAAAGTAGCTGGTTTTGTATGGCTTGTTGTTCTTAGAAATGCCATTGTGTTTAATTATTATAGACAAGGACTTCCCAGTCTTGTTTCTGTTGTGAAAAAGGTTACTGCCTACTTCTCGATGTGGGTTTCAGGGTGAAGTGGTTGGAGAAGTGGGCCCAAATTCCCCTTGGGTTGAGTAATGTGTCAGTCAGACTGCTGAGCTGGCTGAAGAAAGCTGGTCCGCATCATGCAGCATTTTCTAAACTCCTTACCCCTGCACAGGGTACTTTCTTTTTCAAATACATCTGTCAAACATCTGGAAATGTTTACTGAGCTTTACTTTATTAGTCCCTTTTTAAAAATCTATTTAGTACAGGGTCTACATGGTCTCATTATACAGATTGGACTCATACTGATCCTCCTGTTTTCAGCCTCCCAAGCACTGGGATTACAGGCACACACCACCGTGATCAGTCTCATTCCCCCCAGGGTGGGGCCAGCACAGCATGTAGAGCTGGGGATTGAACCTCGGTCCATGTGCTTTGCTGAAATTAGTCCCTTTTGGGAGATTATACACATAAAAATCTTGGACCTCTACCTTCTCCTTCTCCTTCTCCTCCTCCTCCTCTTCCTCCTTCTCCTCCTTCTCCTTCTCTTCCTCCTCTTCCTTCTCTTCCTCCTCCTCTTCCTGTTCCTCCTTCTCCTTCTCCTCCTTCTCCTTCTTCTTTCTTCTTTCTTCTTACTTCTTGACTATTGAAAAACAAGTTTTGCCAATCAGGAGACTTGTGATTCTGAATTGAAAGCATGTGTTTCCTAAGGACTCCAAAGCCAGAATCTGCTAATTGGAGAATCCTGCAGTTGCATTCTAGTCTAGACAGTGCAGGTCATCTCTGGCTTCAGATTTTGGATTTTATTTTCTCAGATTTTAGAATGCTTACCCATACATAATACCTTGGGGATGAGACCCAAATCTAAACCCAGCACCTCCAGGAGACTGATGGGAACTCAGCAAGTCTGGAGCCCAGCAGGCAAGGTTAAGAGGTACACAGGAAAGCAGGATAATGAGGCTAGGTGCATGATGCAGGGCTAAGCTGAGAAGTGCAGTAAAGATCCATGGTGGGGCTTAAGGATAAAAATGGAGCCCCTGGGGGTGCTGCCACCAGGCTCTTGCACGTGTAGTTATCAAGTAATTGCTCCATATCCTGTGACCAGCACCTGTTGCTTTTCCAGCTGGTGCACAGCTGTCTCAGCTCCTCATAGCATCCTCTGGGCAACCTCCTTGTCCCTTTCATGGTCCCCAGTCTTCCTGTGGGGCAGAGCACTGTCTATGGTGAGGCTTCATGTGTGTTTGTGTTTAATGTTCATCTACTTCACCACACACTGAGCAGCATGTGGAATGGGTCGCAGCAGAACTGCCTGTCTGCCTCCAGCTCTGACTGTGGAGCTCACACCCATGTCCTGATGGGTTCACTCAGGCCCTGTGACTTCCTTTAACCAATCTCACTGGCTACTGGTGCTGAGGGTGAACACTGCTCATGATCCATTTGAGGGAGTGTCATGTGATGGTACTTTTTTTTTTTTTTTTTTACTGTGGTGCTAGGGATTGAACCATGGGCCTCATGCAGGCTGGATAAATGCTCCACCACATCCCTAGCCCTCTTTAAAATTTTACTTTGAAGCAGTTTTGCTAAATTCCTCAGGCTTTTCTAGAACTTGTGATCTTCCTGCCTCAGCTTCCTGAGTAGCTGGGATTATAAGTGTGCATACCATATCCAGCATGTTGGTTGTTTTCAAGAAATTCAAGAAATTGGTGTAGACAAGGGTTTTCATCTGCACCAGGAGCCGATTCTGCACCAGCAGCACATTCTAAACTGATTGCCAGGGGCTGGGGAGATAGCTCCGTGGTACAAGTGCCTGCCTGCCAAGCGCAAGGTCGTGAGTTTGAATCCTGGTCATGCAAAATAAACAAACAAACAAACAAACAAACAAACTGATTGCCAGTGAGTGTCTTCTGCAGGTGTCAATGGCAGTTGTGGTTTTTTTTTTAGAACTGGGGATTGAAGTGTTTTGAGTGATGTGTCATTGTATGATATGCAGCCATTTCCTGTTCCTTCTGGGCTAGACCAGCTATATCTTTGCTAACTAGGAGATGCAGGAGGCCCACAGCATAGGAAGGGGAAGCAGTGGAGGCTGAGCCTTGTCACCTTGTCCCTGTTTGGTACCATTGTCCTCATTACTGCCTGGACTCCCACCCAGCCTGAGGGCATCAAATAGTAGGGACACCAGTGCCCCAGGGCTTCCTCTGCCTGTGGTGTTAACTGCTTTTCAAATCATGGGCCTAATTGGTTGCATATGTAATGAAATGTGCCTCCCCGCATGTGTATGTGTGTACCTCACCCCCACTGTTCCTGAGTGACTGTGTTGCTCTGATTGTGAATCTACTCTTGTTTTGGAACTCAAGTCAGAGGACATTTGTCAAGGGTTGGCCTAGAATCTGCTTCTCCTCAGTTTCTTCATTTGCAAAGAGAGTAAGATAACGTAACCCACAGGGAGTGAGGGAGTGGGTTGCACACTGCCTGCATGCACCAAGGAATCCCAGGGACAAGCAGCAGCAAGAGGTAGAGTGACCATCATCTGCTTTTATGTTTAATTGGGTAATTGGCTGACACATTTATTTTTTGAAATATTGAAAATTTTTATAATCTGCGTGATTATTAATATGACATCACAACCTGGAGGGTTTCAATCCACAACCTGGAGGATTTAACTCCATTTTGTTTTTCATGAAAAGGTCTTTATTGGTTACATAAATGACCATCTTATTTTATTTTCTTACTTCTGAGATGCTGGGGATTGGACCCAGTGCCCATGCTTGCTAGGCAAGTGCCCTGCCAATCAGCTCCGCTGGGTCGGCTGCCTTATGTTCAGTGTGTCTTGTTTCTGTCGGCAAATTGGTAACAGGAAAGCAGGCTTTCTAAGTATTGATGAGAAGCAGCTACTCTGTCCTCCATACCAAGAAATGATGCTCTTGTTTCTGGTTTTCTTCCAATAAAAATACACTCACAACGGTGACATCCGTGGCTGGAGGAAGGTGTGCATGGCAAACACTTCATCTTGTTACCCTTTTCCTTGACTCAATGCCCTGTTGCTCCCCATGTTCTCCTGTCCTCATGCTTTGCCTTGCTGAAGCTTCTCTCTGTGCTTTTTTATCTTCTGGATCTTTGCATAGGACTCTATCATTCCATGCTGCTTGTTTAGTGGAACCTGGGGCAGAGAAGGTACCTGAGCTCCTGGCTACTCCTGTGTCAACACCCTAGTGCTGGAAACTTGCTGTCCACAGCCTCATCTCCCAACAAGCTGTGAAGCCCCTCTGTGCCAGGAGCTGTATCTTCCTCTATGATTTTTTCTTTCCATCTCTAGGCCCTGTGACATGACATGACATGGGTATTCTGGGAATTTACATGGAAACATTATTTCAAAATCATATCATTTAGAAAAAAGAAGAGTCTTTCTCGCAATTTTTTGAATTACAGTCTTAGGTACTTTGACTGTTAAATGGAAAATACTGAGAACATATACTATGTAATAACTAGGAAGAAGAACTAACACTAAAGAATAGTTTGAACAAGCTTGCTGTACAGTTTGTGCCAGTTGAGACAAATGTCTATCTTTCTCTTCCAGGGAGCAATTTACTGATCAATTAACTTACCAAAAAGAAAATCATTATGCACTTAGTTTGTGAACTTCTGATAGTTATGTATCTCTAGTCTACCATATACTTTTGTGACATATCACCTGGTAGCACGAGTCTTCCAAAGCAGTCTCTGACTCAGACACTTCCTGTGCCAAAGTGGTGAGTTTGAGCACATGCCAGCCTCCCCTGAGAGCAGTTCTCCAAGCTAACTGTGGCTCTTGGTCATCACAGATGTTTAACGTGAAGCCACTGCACGTCGTGTTTCCCTCCCGAGTAGACCCTGACAGCCCTGTCATTGACCTGGACCTTCACCTGCCCTTGCTGTGCTTCCAGCCCGAGAAGGTGCTTCAGGTATCGCTCATGCTTGGTGGCTTCATGGGTGCCCAAATTTTGGTGCCAACATTTACTGCAGGGTGCAATATTTGCAAATAGAACATTTTGTAGAGTCTCAGGTGGCTTTCACTTTGGCAGTTGGAGCAGGGAGCCCCGGGTAAAATCCGTATTTGGATTCCCTGAATGTTTGGAGCTTGCTGTGCGGGCGTGGCAGTATCTGAGCAGTGCTGTTGGTCCCCCCAGATCCTCGCCTGCCTGCTGACGGAGCAGCGGATTGTGTTCTTCTCCTCGGACTGGGCCCTGCTGACCCTCATCACCGAGTGCTTTATGATCTACCTCCACCCCCTGCAGTGGCAGCACACCTTTGTGCCCATCCTGTCGGGCCAGATGCTGGACTTTGTCATGGCTCCTACGTCTTTTCTCATGGGCTGCCACCTTGACCACTTTGAAGAAGTCAGCAAGGTTAGGTGTAGAACGCGTGACGTGGAGCTTTAAATTCCTGCAAGTCTATGGTGAAGATGATGGGATGTAGCTTTTGAAAGTGCTTTGCACCGGGTGAGCACAGGGCCCTGGTTTCATCTCCAGCATCCAAAACAAAAACAAAAACAGGAAAAGAAAAAGTGTTGTGCATGGGGCAGAGTATGCTGTGCTGAGGAGAGACCACTTCTGTTCCTAAGCACTTGTTCTGTTCCAGGCATCATCATCATCACCATCATCATCATCATCATCATCATCATCATCATCATCATCATCATCATTTGTATTTTGAGGAAGGGTCAATAGAGTATTCAGGGTCTTACTAACAGATCAGACTCATAATTTACATCCTCCTAAGAGCTGGGATTACAGGTGCGTGCCACCATACCCAGTCTTAGTCACTGGCTCAGTGCCCCCTGGGAGCAGGGCTGGCCCAGCAGGTCTGGGAATTGAACCCCTGTTCCTGCGCCTGCTTGTAGGTGCTTTAATCTGCTGAGCTATTTGGCCAGCCCCTGTTCCAGGCATTATGCTGAGCACACGTTGAATGCCAACTCCTCTTCTCTGGTGGCCTTGGGGTATGTTCAGGCAACAGCCTTGTGAATCCTGGTGCCCGTGGGTGTTCAGAGGCCACTCAAATTTGGGCAGCTCTGCAGACCCAGAGCATGGATGCTGGAGTCCCTGGAGCCTGAGTTCACGTCAGCTTCTGCCGCTCACTTGTTTGTGCAATTACTTGGCCTCACCCAGCCTGAGTCCTGGTCTGAAATACAACAGGGACCTGCTCTTCTGAGCAGGCTCGGAGCAGAGGAGGATTCCGGGTTCCATGTGGTGCTGGGCGCCTGCCTGAAGTTTGCTAGTGGCAGCTCCATTGTTACTGCTACATACTTTCCAGTTTTTGATTTTTTTTTTTTTTTAATCAACTTTTGTGATTTAGTTGCTTGTTATAAACTTTTTTCCTGGAAAAACTGCAAGTCCATGCAGCCTGTTCCTTATGTGTTAGAAGGGCTCATGACTGAAGTTAGTGGCTGTTTACTGTCATCTGGCTGACCCACAATAAAGCCCTGAACTTTTTCTTTTTCTAGTGTGAAAGGATGGCAAATTGGTCAGCCTCACTCTAGGGCTGAGAATCAAATGAGCCACAGAATAGCACCTGGCAGACATCTTACTGTTATGCTGCTTAGTGATGGCATACATTTAATTGGTGATCTGTCCCGGATATATAAATATTGTGACAATCCTATTATGCAGCATGCAGCCTGGATTCGATTTTGGTAAATATTTCTTTTGGCCAGGTGTGGTGGCACATACCTGTAACCTCAGGCACTCAGCAGCCTGAGCCAGGAGGATTGTAAGTTCAAGGCTAGGCTGGTCAACTTAATGAGACCTTGTTTCAAAATAAGAATTTAAAAAGACCTGAGAATGTAGGTCAGAAATAGAGTCCTTGCCTCACATGCACCATATTTTAGTCTCAAGTACTGTAAAAAGACAAAACCCCCAAGCAACCCAAATAGTTTTATTGTGATATAGTTTATATGCTATAAAATTTATCTGATCATTTTTCCTGTTCCGTACATTTCCTGTAAGTTTACTTAGTTCAGTGTGAATTTGGTTTCCTTCATGTAGCACTGCTTTCTGAGGTTCATCCGTATTACAGTATGTGCCCCAACTTTATGGCCAAACAAGCTTCTGCTGTGTGATTCTGCCATACTGTGGGACAGTTGACAGGCAGCACCAACCTGGTGATAACCGATGGCTGTTTAGGGTTGTTTGCTCCTTTTGGCTCTTACAAATCATGCTGCTGGGAACACTCTTTTGCAAGTTCTTGCATGGAGTTAGTTTTCCATTTCTCTTGGGCAGAAACGGAATGAGTGGAATTGTGGGGTTCTGTGGTAACTCTGTGTCTAATCATTGGGGGGCTGCCAGGCTGCCTGACCATGCAGCAGCCTCTGTTGCTACCCTCCAGTGGGTAGGAAGCCCCAGTTTTTCTGCATCCTTGGCAGCGTTTACTATCTTCTGTCTTTTTGATTTTAGCTCTCCTGGAGGGTGGGAATGGGAGGCTCACTGTGGTTTATTTCCCAGTGACTAATGGTGTCAAGCATCTTTTCATGTGCTTACTGGCAGCCCACAGGGTAGGTTTATGTGTCACTGTTTTCTAATTCTATTTTATTTTTTTGCATTTTTATTAGTACATGTTTGCACTGCAAAACAAAACAAAACAAAAAACCAAAAACTTGTGTGGAGCTGGACATGTACACCCGACATTCCAGTTCACACTATTTTCATATTTCCTTTTCCTTCTGTCCCTCCACCTCCCTCTGAGGAAGATCTATCTCCCTACTTCCTATTTTTTATTTTGCTTTTTATTTATAACTTGGGTTTCTAATATAAGAAAAACAATGCAATATTTAAACTTGTGTATCTGATTTATTTTACCTAACGTTGTGGCCCTGAGCTGCATCCCTCCTCCTACAAATGACTCACGTTTGTCTTTCTTTATGGCCGAAGGCTACCACATTGTGCATAAGTACCACATTTTCTTTATCTATCTCTGTGTTAATGGGCATATAGGCTGCTTCCAAGGCTTAGCCATTCATGAATTGTGCTGCTATAAACATGGGCATGCTTATACCACTGTACTGCAATGTCTTTCACTCCTTCAGGATGATACCTAGAATGGGAATAGCTGGATCAAATGGGGTTTCTACTTTTAGTTTTTTGAACAATCTCCATAATGATTTCCATAGGGGTGATGCTAGTTTACACCCCTACTGACAATGTACTAATAGAAATGTAAAAAATAAAATAGAATTAGCAAAAAGTGAAGCATAAACCTACCCTGTAGGACTGCCAAGGGCTCCTTTCTCCCCACTGCCTCACAACCACTTATTTGACTTCTTGCTGATGGCCATTCTTTCTAGGTAAGAAGGAGACTCAGTCTTGCATTAATTTGTGTTTCTCTAATGACCAGTAAGGCCCAACATTGCTTCGTATACCGATTGGTCATTTGTAATCTTTATGGTGTCTATTCCTTTCACTTGCTAATTTTTTGCTTGGGCCTTTTCTTTTTTGGGGCCTGGGGCCTAATTTTTTTTTTTTTTTTTTTTTTTGAATTCTACCTATCTTCTAGATCAGCGATGGTGAACCTTTTAGAGTTTTCAGTCATCCCAACAGCCTGCTGCAGTGCGTGTGCCATAGGTTTGCCACCACTGTTCTAGACATTAGCCCTTGCCTGAGGAGTAGCTGTCAAAAGTTTTTTCCCATTCTGTAGGTGATCTCTTCACTCTGTTGGTTGTTTCTTTGGCTGCGCAGAAGCTTTTTGATCTGATATGATCCCATTTCTTTTTTCTTGGTATTATTTCCTGTAGAACCAGGGTTCCATTCCCAAAGTATCAGATTAAATGTTTCTGATTTAACGTTTCATTTCAAAATCGATTTTAATGTAAGTTTATTACATGTTGAAAAATAGGGATCTAGATTCATTCTACACATGAATAGCCAGTTTCCCCAGTACCATTTATTAAAGAAGCTGTTGTTCCTTCAGTATGTTTTTTCTCCTTTGCCAAAGATCAAATAGTTGAATGTGTTTCTGGTTGCGTCTGGCTCTTCTTTTTCTGTTTCATTGAGCCTCGTGTCTGCTTTTGTGTCAGCACCATGCTGTTTTTAATCACTATAGCTTTGTATATATACTATAACTTTAAGTCTGGGATTGTAATACTTCCTGCCTTGTTCTTTAACCCAGAACTACTTTTGCTATCTTGTGTTACTTTTGGTTCCATGTGAATTTTAGGATTGTTTTTTCCAGTTCTGTGAACAATCCTGTTTGTAGTCTAGGTGTTTAACTTTTTATTTTGAGCATTTTAAAGTTTATATGAAAACCAATAAAATAATACAGTGGATGCCAGTGTGCCTTGCCATCTTCTGAAGCCTGACACTGGCCTATTGCTAGACCCTGTGTCTTCCTCAGCTGTCTTTCCTAGAGGTTTAATAAGTTCACGTGGGACTGAAATTGGTATGAGTCACTCCCGGCCAGCTCTGAAATACTGGTGCTATGAGCATGGTTGACCCATAGAGCAGCATGGTACTGTCCCATTGGGTGGTACAAGCTGCCTGATGGGACTGTCCTGTGTGTATCACTGGTGGTTCAAGCCTGTGGGATGTATTAAAGTGTTTCATTATCCAGGAAGGTGGGAGGCACTAGGTTGGGTCTTGTCCTTCCTGTGAAGGAGCAGCATTTCTTTCTGTGTCCTAAAGCCAGTGATTCACCAGGGGAAAAACATACTTTGGGAAGAGGCCATTCAGGGCTTTGTAAATGGAACAGAAAAACATCACCCAGTCCACCTTGTGGACAAGAAGAAATAGGCTATGCTCTGAAGTTTTGAGTTGTTTTCCTTTTTTAGTCATCAGGGGAAAAACATCTTGTTCCAGGCTCCTCAGGAGGGAAACTTTTTTGGCATGTTTACTTAACAATTCCACTCAGCACTCATGCAGGAAACTCACTTCATGAACTTGCTTTTCTGGGAGATTCCAGGAGCTGCAGTTACTCCTAAAACTGAAAGCGTCTTGGGTTTGTGTGTGTGTTTGTGTTGCTGGCCCCTGATGGGACCTACAGAAGGGGTGGGGTGGAGGACCCGGGATCAAGGCCTGGCATTGACTCTTTCAGAGGGCATTGTGTGCCTGTTAGGTAAAGACTGTTTGCCTTGTGAGGCTCAGGGCCAAGAAGATACGGGTGTTTGCACATAGTGTTTCCTTTGTCTCTGGAATAAGGCCGGGCTCAGAAAGATAGGTGGGGGTGGTGCTTTCGGAGAGATTCAGCATCACATTCTGGAGTGTGCATTCCAGAACTCTCATGAAGTTCCCATTATGTGTATATTTTGGCATGGGTAAGATTTTACAAGTAACCTACGTGCATATTTGAGAAATTCTGTATGTGTGCAGTCACTTCACCTAGAGCCTTGGCGACAGAGCTGGCTGGGCACTGAGTGCTGGTGGTGCATTCAGTGGAGGCCTGGAATATCCCCCAGAATACCATGAAGTAGTGCAATGCGGTGTTTGTACCATGGCCCATGAAAACTTGACACCACGTGTTAGGGTCTGGACTTAAGGAGAAAGCATATGGTCTGTTCCTACAGTGGAACATTCAGCCTCAACTCTGACCCATGCTACAATACGGATGAACCTCAGAGCCACTCTGCTGAGTGATACAACCCAGGAACAAGGCAAATGCAGTACGATCCCACTTACATGGGGTCCTTGGGGGAATCAGACTAGACTAGGATACAGAAAGTAGCATGGTGGGTGGCAGGGGCTAAAGGGAAGAGGGAATGAGGAGTTAATATGAGTGGGTCTATCATTTAAGTGTAAGAGCAAGAGAATGTTTTGGAGCTGGATTGCGGTGAAAGGTGCATAACTGTGCAATTCTAATTAAAAGTATTGAATGGTACACTGAAACTGGTGGAGATAATAAATAGTATGTCAGTGTATTTTA
>PVKN010043975.1:0-10156 GCA_004027915.1 Capromys pilorides
TTCCAAAATGTAAAACAAAGATTTCGTATTGTGATGACTTTCTCTTAGATTCAAAACTCTGGTTTTAACAAAAAACTTGAGTTGTAAAAGTTTCTTATGTATTAGATAGAGATGATTGGTTAAAAGAGTTATGTTAAATTAAAATGAAAATTTATTGTATTTTATTTTTTATTACTTTTAAGAAGAAATAACAATGAGACAGTTTCAAAACACATTAGTAGTACATCTCCAATAATTAATACAATGCATATTGTCCCTGTAGTAGCTACTCAGAGCACAGGATAGAGACATGACAACTTTTCTAATCATCATAGGTACAAAAATTTCTTCTCACTGAACCAAGAGAAAGTACTTGTACACATAGCCCAACACTCCACAATTGTAGTGGGTCATTGGAAGAGCTGGCAATGTCAGAAGCTGTTGACCCAAACCTTCGACAACTCAGTATACCAATCTGGCTTCACTTTTTATGCCTCACGGTTAAACTTTTCTGCTGGGTGGTTAAGGGCAATTTAAGGCAAGACCTGTATAACAAAAACATGTAACTTTTGTATCTCCCAATGTCCCCTCAGGATTTACCTGGAAACCATGTATAGTTCTTTGTAGAACTGTTGTTAGTGTCAGCCATCTGGATGAGTCACGGCCACTGCTTGACCAGTTTGCTCTCTGTGAAAGTCCGAGAGAATGTTTTTTCTCTAAGTGACTCTCCTTAGGCACACTACACATTGTTGATGTGTAGTGCCCCATAATCCCCTTGAACAGAAAATTTGGGACATCACTGTTGAAATGAAAATTTAAGTATGTTCCAAAATGTCATCAGGTTTGTCCTGCTACAGTGTTGTATGGTTCTAATTTCTGTGCAAAAATATGTAATTGTTGTCTTTTAACATTCTGGGGGGCTGGGGAGATAGCTCAGTAGAATAAGCACTTGCCTGGCAAATGCAAGGATCTGAGTTCAATCCCCAGTTCTGAAAAAAAAAAAAAGGTAACATTCTGTAGGTATTTATTTTTTTTTAATTAATTAATTTATTTGTTTGCTTGTTGTGTTTGTTTGTTTATTTATTTATTTATTTCGTGGCTGGCTCAGCCTGCCCTGGTGGTGGGGCTGGCGCAGCATGTGGTGCCGGGGATTGAACCGCAGTCCCTGCAGTTGCCTGAGCTTTCCTAAGCAGGTGCTTTAGACCACTGAACCATCTCGCCGGCCCCATCTGTAGGTATTTAAATATTAGAATATCTATGGTTGTTAGAAAATAACAGTTCCATTTTATGTTTGGTATTCAGATAGATAGTAATATTAATGTTACTGCCTCTGTCACAGGGTAATTTCATTAAGCCTCTCTTCTGGATGTTAAACAACTTTTTGTTTTACACATATGGGTCTGATTTATTTAATGTATGAGAATAGCCTCTAGTTGCATCCATTTATGTAGAAGGTCAAATTTGTTTTTTTCTTTATAGCTGAGTAATATTTCACTGCATGAAGATATCACATATTTTTTAATCCATTCATCAGATGATAGGAATTTTTGTTGTTGCCAAGACTTGGCTATGGCAAATTCTGCTGCTATAAACATTGGTGCATATATATCACTCTGGTATAATGTTTTCAGTTCTTTTGGAAGATACCTAGAATGGGTTGAATGCAAGTTCTAATCCTAGTTTTGTTGAGAAGTCTCCACACTGATTTCCATAGTGGTTGCACCATTCTACATTCCCACCAACAGTGGAGAAGAGTTCCTATTTCTCTAAGCCTTTCCAGCATTTGTTATTAGTTGATTTCTTTTTTAAAAATTTACCTTAACTTTTAATACAAAATGTTTTAGTACTGAATTAAAAATGATAACTATAACAAAACTCCAAATCTAATTTTTAGCATATGTAAGAAAAGGTAGAACTCAAAGAAAATAATGTTCACATACTTTCCAGTTCATATGGAAAAATATAACTGGTTATGAAAGATTATAATATACATACAGAATAGATACAAGAAGGGGCTGGGGAGATAGCTCCGTGGCACAAGTGCCTGTCTGGCAAGTGCAAGGTCGTGAGTTTGAACCCTGGTCCCACAAAAGAGAAAGAAAGAAAATAAATCCATGTGGAGATTCCTAAAAACCTAGGATTAGAGGTCCCATTGAAACCAACTATTCTCCTCCTGGGTATTTTTCCAGAAGAACTGAAAACAAAATATGACAAATATATGACCAGCAGTCTTATCAGTTTAGGGATAGGATATCACACAGATTTCTAGTATGTTGTAGACATGTATAGTGTCCATGATGCTTACTGGTGGCCAGGTGTCACTTGTGGGACTAAGCCACTGCTATTTCCTTGATATCCACTCTATACACCTGGACAGAATCATGACCCATAGGATTCAAGAGAAATCCATTTGTAGAATATGCTGATGGAAATATTTTGTTGTTGTATACAAAAGAATAATTGAAAGACTGCTGTTATGTGCCACTTTTTCTCTTTTGTTTAATTATTTTCCCTATTTGGTGGGTTCTTTTTATTCTCATTTAGTTGGGGTAACAACTAAAGTTTGGAGGCCAAAAATTAGAGACAAATGAGATACAAGGATAGAAAGTATGTTGGCCCTAGCCCTTCAGGACTTAGTACATAAGAAAGCCTCTGCTGTGATATCCTATAACTCAGTTGAGTTCCTGGTTTTCTGATCAAGGAGGTAATGTGGTCACAGAAGAAAGTGATTGATGATGTATAGTGTGCCTAAGGAGAGTCACCTAGAGGGAAAAAGTCTCTCATATTTTCACAGAAAGCAAATTGGTCAAGTAATGGCCATGGATCATCCAGATGGTTCACTCTGATAGAAATCTAAGAGGTGCTGTACATGGTTACATGGTAAATCCTAAGGAGAAGGGCCAGTGAGATAGCTCAGTGGACTAAATGCCTGCTTAGGCAAGCACAGGCACCAGGGTTCGATCCCTAAGATCTCATGCCACACTAGACCTGTCCCAGAGTGCACCAAGCCAGCACCAAGTCTGGGCATGGTGACGTATGCATGTAATCCCAGTGCTAGGGAGGTGAAAATAGGAGGATCACTATGAGTCTGAGCTGCTTAGTGAGACCCTGTAACAAATACAGGAAAAAAAAATCAGAGATTTATCTGACCTTGTCATGTAGCAAGTTAAATTTGTGTTTATACAGGTTTTGCTTTCACCTAATCTTAATCATTCAGCAGACAAGCATAATCACAAATGTGAAAAGTAATGCCATATTAATATACTAAGATGTGAAAGGCTCAAATCACTAACAACTTCTGACAATTACCAACTGTCCATTCCTGGTTCTTGTTTTGGCCCAAGAAATCTAAATTTATAATCTCAGAAATGTTATTGGAATTCCACCTAGTTAATTCCAATGTACCACTCCCAATACAACCCATGGCGAAAACAAAGACACTAAGACATATATATATATATATATATATATATATATATATATATATATATATATTTGGGAGTCAAGGGGCTCTAAGTCCTACTATGAAGATGGCTTCTGGAACAACAGGGCGACCCAGGGCTATACGGGGTTTTATTCAGTAGAGAAGGAGAATGACTTGAGAAAGGGAATTGTGGGAAGAAGGTGAGCACTGTGAGCTGGGCTAGGTAGGTGACTTACATTTACCTCTGCCATATTCAGAGAGGATATGCAGGGGAAGTAATTTGCATTATGCTACTGAGGTAGTATCTAATATTTTGGGTGGTCTGTTTTGCTTCAGCTCTGATGTGTAATCTTTCAAGCCCCAGGAAGTCCTAGCCTCTGTCTGGAAACTCGATGCCAGCCAACAGTGTGGAGCTTTGGCTCTTCATCCTGTTTCAACCCAGCTCATATTGGAGAACAGCAGGTGTGTGTTATCAGGGAAACATGCATGCTGTCTTCAAGAATTACCACCAGCTCCTTGGCTAGGCCAATACACACTGCTTAAGGCCAGTTGAAAGGATAATGAGAAGTCCTAGCCAGCTCTGCATATTTCAATGCAAGCAAATAGGATCAGGCTCAGTCAAAATGGAGACAGTCGCTCTTCTTTCAAGGAGAGCTGCTCAAGTGGCTCCATAGTTCCCCCTTCTTTGTTTTGAAGTAGCTGGAGCAGTGTCAGTTGTGGCTGCATAGCCCGTAGCTGTCTTTGGGCTGAGAATCCTGTGTGACACACTTTAATGAGAAGGTTTATAAACAAGAGAATGAGTATACCAATTCCATTATAAAACCAAAAGTGAGCCTTGAGATATGCAACTGGGCTCTATAATATCAGCAGACTTATCCCAGTCTTTAATCTGAGCATCAAAAGTGGCTGTCTACTGTGACATTAACAATATCTTTCTCTGAAGAGCCTCTATATCCAAAGTAATATTTTGATGGATAGCTACTTGTATATATTTCTTGATAAGTCCCCAAAGGTGAAGACTTTTGTTACATGACAATGGAGTGATACAAAAGCAACTCATATTACAGTGACGTTTGAAACCTTGTTGTAATTGTAAACTTTCAATTTGATTCCCCATCCGAAGGAGAGAGCTTTCCAAATGCTCACTTGGGTCTGCAATTTAACTTGAATTTCTCATTGAATTTTCCAGCTGTCATCAGCAGTTCTTGTCCAATTGTACAAAGTGAGCAGTTTGTACTAATGAGCTAATGCCGCAGAGCCAGTGGCTGTGCTGGCTATCAATAGCACTAAGGAAGTTATTCATGCTATAATTAATCCCAATGTCCACTTGGTTCATTTGCTAAATCTTTTAATTAAGGTCTCTATCAAGAGGGAAGTAGATGAATGATACCAAGGCTCAGTTAGATTGACAGGAAGCCAAACTTCAGGCATTCTGCTCATGATTATTACCATGGAGTGGTTAGAAAGATGTTCAGGCATGATGCAATGGGATAGATAACAGTGCATGAGAACATATTTGGTTCCCACTCTACCTTCCCTATCAGTAATACATGAGAATCACAAACATATATATTTACTTGTATGTATTGCAATACTATTTTGAACTTTCCTCCATTTTCTGACTGCGGATGTCCAGTCTGCAGCCATCCAGCAAGGAAAGGTAAAGCTAGCTTCCATAAAGTATGTTGTATGGGCCCAGTTTTGTCACTGACAATGAGTCTGGAGATGGGAGAATTGAGGCCTCTATCTGACGATGTAACGTTGGACAAGGCCTCTGAGATCATGATATAGTGGGAGGAGTCTGCAAAAGAAATCTTGTGCCAAATTTGATCTTTCGTTGAAGAATCTTACAAGAGACCAGTCTATAAAGGAATAATTAAACTTGCATCTAGCCTATCCATGGTATGGATTTCTGCAAGTCTGCCATGGGCCTAAATCACCTTTCTCAAAGTGAGGGGCAATGAGCTTCTGGAATACAGATAGGAATGTAAGGTTTAAAATTTCTTGTCATGTTACCCTCTGTGGGAATAGAACTTAAACCGGGTAAATATCCTTTAGACAATTGCACTTTCCATATCTTATTCAAAACTAGCATACAAGGGCCAGAATCTTCCTGTAGATGAGCTACAATGAAGGGTAGAAATATAAAATAAGATGTGACATTAAGCTTAGCCTATTGTTATAAATGCATTAAAATTTTTGGGCCAGGCAGAATAGTCTATGTGGGGATATTGTACTCTATAGAATGGAAAACTAATGGGGGCTTGTCCATTCTTGTAAATGGTCTAAGTAAGGGTATATAGGCCCAATATTCCTTTCCTTGAACCAGGGGAAAGCATACTGTAGCTGCTAGGAAAGCAAGCATAGCGATGAAAAGATTTTCAGGTGACTGAATCAAACCCTGGTGGTCAACAAAGTGGCATGCCTCACAAATGGTCTGCTGCAGGCCTTCCCCAGATAGTGGGTGATGTACCATTAGTCTGTTGCTTGAGATCTGGGAGGGTCTGATGTGTTTCCCTGGTGTGTTGGATATTGGCGCTGGAACTGTTTCAGCGGGCGGTGGCAAGTCCTCTTCCATTGTTGGAGACAAGGCTTTCTGGTACTGAGATGCTGGAAGCCTTTCATTATTAATGCTTCCAAGTGATGATGATCCCTCACAGAGCTGACTGGTCCATGGGTGCACACATCAGGGTGGAACCAAGAATGTTTCTCCATTTCCTGTAAAAATACATGCATATCCTCTGCCCCAAATTAAGAGTGACGCTGGACCACTCCATATACCTTTTTTGGGATCCTGCCAAGCTATAGGGGGGTGAAGATCTCTGAGAATGGGTAGATCCTTGTCCCCAGTGTAGCATGGCTGGCAGCAACTCAGAATCAGGAGCAGGATTCAGAAAGTTTAAAACATAGGTAGCTAAATTTAAATATGTCTGAGGAGAATTCTGAATCTATGCTACCCTTTTTTGTTTAGTTAGTTGATTTTTTAATTTAAGATGAGTATGCTCAATTATTATTGCTTGACCTTGGGGATTATAAGGGATCCCTGTAACATGCTGTCTATTCTAGTTCTCAAGAAAGCTCTGAAAATGTTTACTAACATAGGCAGGACCTTTATCAGTCTTCATTTTTTGTGTTACTCCTAATGTAGCAAAGGCTGATACACAATGCTGTATGACATATTGACTTTGTTCCCCCAAGTGACAGGTAGCATGGAGCGTATGTGAAAAGGTATCTATAGAAACATGAATGTACTTCGGTTTGTTAATGGAGACTATATGGATAATAGCTATTTGCCTTAACTGATTGGTTTTTAGCTTTGTTGTGAAATAGGTCTAGGAATAAGTTGATAGGAAGGGCAAGACATGACTATTTGTCTTTCTTGAGCCCTGGTAATTTTAAACTCCTTTTGCAGAGATCTAGAATTTTGGTGAAAAAACTCATGGGATCCCCTTGCTTTATCAAAAACAGATATATTGACAAGAGCATCTGTATTATCATTCTCCAAAGATAATGGACCTGGGAGATTAGAATGGGCTCTGATATGATCAATAAAGAAGGGAGCAGTTCTGTTAAGTATAGCTTTCTATAATTTTAAAAATAGTTGCAATAAGATAGGCTTGATGGTGAAGCAAATAGTTTCAGTCTTTTGGGTTAGATATACTGCATATGAAGAGTCACGTAATATACTAAGGGGTTGATTTGCAAAATGCTCTAAAACATATAGGATAGCCTTAATCTCTGAACACTGTGAAATCTCCTTGTGTAGAGAACAAATGCTGAAATGAGCAGTTTCAGATAGCTGCCTTTCCTTTGGAGCCATCTGTAAAGTAAGTTGGGGTCCCTGTCTAAGGCTGCAATTGGGTAACCTTTGGAAAAATAATAGAGTTGTGAAGGAAGAACTGCAAGAGAGGATCCCTTGGGTAGTGATTATGTACAGTTGAGGAATTGGGCCAATGCCACTTGCCAGAATAAGGCAGTTTGGAGCAATGTTTGCCTCTTCTGAGCATCTAGCAGAACCACAATAACAGCTGGCTCATGCTCAAAAATCTGACATGCTCTATTTCTCTCCATACTCACTACTTTTAATATAACTGGAGAGCTTTTGCTACTTGATTTGGCAAAAACAACCTAGGGGAAAGAACCTTATCAATACATTGTCTTAATATCCTTGTAGGAGAAGGAGGGATCTGTAACACAAACAAAGAAGTTGAGTAATGTCAATTCTGAAACACTGCCTTGAGTGAAGACATCTTTCAACTAACTTTATCTCCTGTATCCATCAGTCCAGTAAAAGATTTCCCATTTAATTTAATAGTGCATGTAGGTCTATGACTAGAAATAGTTTGGGAAAAGTAAATTTCCTTGTTTGAAGGCTTATCTGTATTAGGTTCGCCAAAGGGACAGAGTGCAGGAGATGACCGAATAGTGAGGAAGAGGAAAATCTGAGCACTCAGATCACCAGGTTCAATTACTCAAATGTCAGTGAAACACACAGCAACTGATATTTCTTTATTACAATCACCATCTACTATAGTTGGAATCACAGTGAGGCCTTTAGGAATCAAGCTTAACTTTCCAATAATTAATCTCATGGTCCCTTCTGGTGGTGGCTCATAGATCCCAGGGGGGATTAAAACTGGTTCTCCCACCCCCAACAAATGAATGTGGGAAGCTGCTTGTAAATCTAATCCTGGACTCTGGGTGATTCTTCGTATGAGGGACCTAAGGTCTCACCTTGCACCCATTCTGGTAGTGGAGTCACCATTTGTCTGGCTTGGACTGGATATAACTGGTTTAATTGCTTTTGGGATAGCAAGGCATTGCTTGAGTTTGTCCCCTGTATTTGTGCCTGGCCCCAGGGAGAGTGTCATGTTTGTGAAATCTAGACTTACAATCTTTTGCCCAGTCGAAACCTTTCATGTAATGTAGACATAGTGTTTGGTAGATCAGAGTGTGGCCTTGTAACAGTCTGCTTAGCAGAGTTGGCTGGCATCATAACAAGATCTGGACAGTGGCAGTGAATATGTCTGCATTTGCCACAATAGAAATATTTAATCATATCCAATTTATCAACAAAATGTTGGCATATAGTTTATGCCATGAGCACAGAAGCATGGGTAGTAGACCCAACATTCTGGCATGCTCAAATGTAAGTATGTAAATCCTGTTTATGAAGCACTGAGGCTAAGGCCCTTTTACAGTCTTCATTGGTGTTCTCATATGCCAACTGAGGAATAAGTATTTTAGCTGCATTATTGTGCAAAATCTGCCTATTTACAGCTTCTTGCAACCATGCTACAAATTGTGTGTAAGTTTTGCTAGGTCCCTGAGTATCTGGGTAAAGGATTTATTAGTTATACCATCTTCTGGTACAGAAATCCATGCATGACATGGCAGTTCCTTGCATTGCATGAAAAGAAGAGGCAGGGCACATGCTTGAACCTTTAAGTCAGCATATTGCCCCATGCCAGATAGCATTTCCTGCATAATTGCTGTAAGACTTTCATCCCCACTATCTTGATTACTCTGTGCCTGTTCCAAAATGAATGTCTTTAATTGTGATTTAAGGTGTAGGAATTGTGCTGATGAAGACATGTGTGAGTGAGATGGATTACATCACTTGGCATCATTTGGAAGCCTTGAATTATGTTATCTAAGCAACCAAGTGTGTAAGGGCCTTGGATACCATTGTCTAACACACTCTGCCTTAATTCCTTCAAGAGCAAAATGTTGAAGGCTGTGTGAGTACTACATTTGCAGTTATGCTGTTTTGGATCTGTCTCCTCAGTGAAAGGAAAGCACATTGCCTATGGATATAGTCTCATATCTCTGTACTTTGGCTTCCTTAAGGGTGAGGAGGGAGGAGGTTTATCCCTAACCTAATTGTTCTGAAAGTCAGAGGGAGGGACTATAGGAGGTGGAGGGGAAGTAGGGAGCACAATGATAGGATTATCTATATTTTTCAAAAAGACTTCTTTATTCCCTAGAAGCCCATTAGGAAATTCCTGTCCTAAGTGGTCCAACTCTTTTGTTCCAGTTCCATCAGGGATTTTCTCAATTATAATTATTGTTTTTTTTAATAAGCATTGGGTCAGCATCATTAGACTGCTTTGTAATGGTAAGCTGCTGTTGATCTGCATTTCTTCCTAGGCTATTACATTGGAAGGACCAGATGGCTCCCTTCACCAGGTTATATGTGGCTATAGTTTGGGAATAAATTATTCTTTTTTGGTGTTTTGGTTACATAAAAACTTTTACCTATTTAATCCCTAACTCTAAGATCCAGTGTACCAGTTTTAGGAAAAGAAAGATAAAATGTAGCTATCTCATGGAGTAATCTAAAAACTTGCTTAGATGGCACATTAATACCTGCACCTTTTAACAGTTTTTTAATCGATAAACTAAATTCTCTTCTGCAGATAAAGACTGAGCTTGCCCCATTGTTACGCTTGATGAATATATTCCTATTTGGTACTTGTGTCTGAGCACGACAATTAGTAAAATGCTCCTCTGACCTTTAAATTGCTTACACAAGGTTCATTGGGTCACCTGCATGTGATTCTGGGTACTGGTCATTGTATTGAGACGGTTGAGTGATCTGGCCACGTTAAGTGCCAAATGTGAGTCCCTTCCTGGTTCTCATTTCAGCCCAAGAAATCTAAATTTACAATCTCAGAAATACATTATTGGAATTTCACCTACTTAATTCCAATCCACCACTCCCAATACAACCCATGGCAAAAACAAAGACAC